>JAQIUT010000105.1:0-130925 GCA_028654355.1 Colletotrichum sp. SAR 10_99
CCATCACCCACCCCATCGGGGCCCCGGCCCCACGGAAACGGGCAACCCCCCCCCCCCCCCCCCCACCCAAAAAAAAAAAAAAAAAAAAGATCACCCCTTAGAGCCTGGTGCCTCTCCTCTGCTGCCCCTTCCCCCCCGTTTCCCCTCCCCTTCCACCACATCGTGCCGCATCGCCAAAAAGTTCCCCCTCCACCCCCTTTCGCTACGTTTTAGTAAGGAGACAGAGGAGGCGACGTCCAGCCGCCGCCCGTCTTTCTGCCCCCTCCAACCATCCAATTCACTCCAAAACACCACAAGGTACATCCATATTCCTCCTCTTCTCTCCCACACATACACCCAAACCAACCCAACCCTCCGCCTGTCGATATCTCACCGGTCGCCGTCCATGACCCAACCCAACCCATTGACTAGGGCTCACTCTCTCTCTTAATTAGCACTGGCGGGTTCCTCCCATCCACCCACCCACCGCAATCTATCTCGTCGACAGCCGCCTCGGACCAATCAGCCCAATACTGCCAACCTCCCGCCTTGACCCTGGGCGTCCCGCGGCTGCAACCTCTAGTCCAACTTGGCTGTCTTCCCCGCCGTTTAGTCGCTGCGACCAACCCAACTGGCCACCGCATCGTACCGCAACCGCACCGCACCGCACCGCACCGCTGCCACCGCAGTCTGTAGACCTCCTCCTCAGCTCGACGACCCCGTTCGCCGGCCCCCATAGCACCGTCAATTAAACTGCCACTTTGCTAGTCACCGCACACAGCCTGCCCACGCCCACGCTGTCTGCTTGCCAGCCAACCAACCCCTACCCGCACACCGCGTAGCCCCCCCGAGTCAAGACGAAACCGACAACCATGGACAGCAATAATAACCGCCTCTATCTCAACATTGGGAACAACAACGATCGTCTGGCTCCCGGTGGCGACCGCCAGTATCCTACGACTCCCTCGACCTTTCCTCAGCCCGTCTTCCCAGGCCAGGCCCAGCAGCAGCAACAGCAACAGCAAGGCATGCAGCACCCACAGCAGCAGCAGCAGCCCTACCAGGCCGGCTATGCTCCCCAAGGCTACTTCATGAACAACCAGCAGCAGGGCCAGTACCCTCCCCAGGGCCACGGCGACTACAACGCCGGCTACCAGCCGCGATCCAACACTCCTGGCGGCAACGACCCCAATGTCGGCCTCGCTCACCAATTCTCCCACCAGAACCTCGGCGGCGCTGCTCGCGCATCCCCCTATGGTTCCCGCGGCCCCTCTCCCGGCCAGCGACCTCGCACCGCTGGTGCTCCCGGCCAGGCCCCCTCTGGCTACGGACACTATGCGACTCCTCCTCTCCCGAACCAGCAGGGCTCTTCTGCCGAGATCTTCGCCCCAGCTCCCGAGCGCAACTACGAGAAGTATGGCGTCAACGCCAACAGCAACCAGAAGAAGTGCACCCAGTTGGCGTCAGACTTCTTCAAGGATAGTGTGAAGCGTGCCCGTGAGAGAAACCAGAGGTAAGGAAGCGTTTCGCGTGCTGGCTGTCGCAGCTTGCTGACTGTTTCTTGTGCAGACAAAGCGAGATGGAAGCAAAGCTTTCCGAGCCCAACCAGAGTCAATCGAGACGCGAGCAGATCTGGTCCACTGCCGGCCGCAAGGAGGGACAATACCTGCGATTCCTGCGAACAAAGGACAAGCCCGAAAACTACAACACCGTCAAGATCATCGGAAAGGGTGCCTTCGGTGAGGTTAAGCTGGTTCAGAAGAAGGGCGACGGCAAGGTCTACGCCATGAAGTCCCTGATCAAGACGGAGATGTTCAAGAAGGACCAACTGGCCCACGTCCGCTCGGAGCGTGATATTCTGGCCGAATCCGACAGTCCGTGGGTCGTGAAGCTCTACACGACGTTCCAGGACTCGTACTTCTTGTACATGCTTATGGAATTCTTGCCCGGAGGCGATTTGATGACGATGCTCATCAAGTACGAGATCTTTTCCGAGGATATCACGCGGTTTTACATTGCAGAGATTGTCCTTGCCATTGAGGCTGTCCATAAGTTGGGCTTCATTCATCGGTAGGTCGCATACGCCAGAGCTGTGGCCACCTGCTAACCTGTTGCAGTGACATCAAGCCTGACAACATTCTGCTCGACCGCGGCGGCCACGTCAAGCTGACCGATTTCGGTCTGTCCACCGGCTTCAACCGGTTGCACGACAACAACTACTACCAACAGCTGCTTCAGGGCCGGTCTAACAGACCAAGGGATAGAAACTCTGTTGCTATCGACCAGATCAACCTCACAGTCAGCAACCGCTCCCAGATCAACGACTGGCGTCGCTCAAGGAGACTGATGGCCTACTCCACCGTCGGTACTCCCGACTACATCGCGCCCGAGATCTTCACTGGCCACGGCTACACGTTTGACTGCGATTGGTGGTCTCTGGGCACCATCATGTTTGAGTGTTTGGTGGGATGGCCTCCTTTCTGCGCCGAGGACAGCCACGACACGTACCGAAAGATTGTCAACTGGAGGCAGACCCTGTACTTCCCCGATGACATCCAGCTCGGTGTGGAGGCCGAGAACTTGATTCGCAGGTAAGCAAGCCTGCCATCTTTCCATGAAATGCACCTGCTAACATGCCCAGCCTCATTTGCAACACTGAGAACCGCCTCGGCCGTGGAGGCGCACACGAGATCAAGGCCCACTCCTTCTTCCGTGGAGTCGAGTTCGATAGCTTGCGCCGCATCAGGGCGCCGTTCGAGCCTCGCCTGACATCCGCCATTGATACCACCTACTTCCCGACCGACGAGATTGACCAGACCGACAACGCAACCGTGCTCAAGGCACAAGCCATCCAGCAGGCCCGTTCCGGCGTCCCTGTGGTCGAGGAGTCGCCCGAGATGAGCTTGCCTTTCATCGGTTACACCTTCAAGCGTTTCGACAACAACTTCCGCTGAGGCCCTACTACCTCTTATTGGTGACATGCATGGGCATGATTCTTCGAATCGCATTTGCACGGGACCCGTTCTCGAGGCTGCGACTGGCCTACGCACCTTGTACTCGATCTTGCTTTTTGCCTACCGATACACCAGATTCATGTTACCAAGACTTGCATTTTTCGTTTTTGTTTCCAACAACCACTGCATAAAGGGCGTTGACTCGCATCAAGACACAAAATCGCACAAACCACCATGTAGATGGAGAGGCAGAATGGGTTGTTGCCTCGGGCTTGAGGCTGTGGGCTGTAGGTGTTTAGAGTTGTTTACATTCTCACGAGAGACACGACGTGGAGAGAAGGAGGTGGAGAACAGAGAAAGATCTAGTGATACCGGATCTACATGTCATGGATGCAGGAGCGAAATTCAGGAGAAACGAGGATGACTGTCAGCAGTTGGGCGATAGAATGCAGTCAAGATAATGCATTTGAGACAAAGCCAACTATTCTGGTATAGTGATGTGCAACTTTTGAGTCAGCTCAGTTTTCGCATCCCACCGTGTGTGGAAGAGCTTACATTTCCATATCCTGCGCCAAACGCCAAATCCCTGTGCATGCCCCGATATAGCCTGTGTCTGCCGGGCAAACGCGTCGGGCCTATCTCATTATGAGTAATGCCACGTCTGCCATTCTCCTACAGGCAGCCTCTCGTGATGCAAGTTGCCATCGTAAGCACCCATACAATCCGCCACCTGTCCCCCTCACCTGCGCGAGCTCAGACCCGGCGCCGCAACATATCTCTCCTCTCTCTCTGACATGAACATGACCTGCAGCCAGTACTCCTTGGCGTCGGGGTCCCAGAAGCTGAACTGCTTGTCCTCGCGCTTGTCGAGCTCGCGCGCGGGGATCTTGAACGCGCACGTCTCGTACGGCTCGGCCGCGACGAGCAGGTACTGGAAGTTCTTGTCGGGCTCCTCGACGCGCTGCGTGAAGGCGTTCATGACCTGCCACTTGGGCTCGACGTCCGGGCTGATGTCGGGGTACTGCAGCTGGAACAGCAGGCCCTGCTGCCTGCTGACGGGGTCGCGGACCTTGGTGATCTTGTATCCCGGGCGGCCGATCTTGATGACGTTCTTGCGGGCGAGGGCGCCGAAGCCGGCGCCGACGACGCCGACGGGGAGACCGGTGGCCGGGTCGATGTTCTGTTTTCCCTCCTTCTGCTCGCGGGCGGCGCGGCGGGCGAGGTTGGTCTGGTGCTTCTTGCCCTGGGTGTGGGCGAGGTAGGAGCCGTCGTTCTGGTGGACGGTGAGGCAGAGGCGGCACTCGAAGGAGCCGACGTGGTTCTTGAAGAAGTAGGGGTCCTTGTCGAGGTCGATTGTCTCGAGGGCGAGCTTGCGCAGGCGCTCGCGGCGGTCGGCGTTGGTGGCGGAGTGGGAGGCCACGCCGCCGCCGCCGAATTTGGAGCCGGCGCGGTTTTGGTAGTCCATGTTGTGTTTTGTTTTTCCTTCTTCTTTTTTGCTTTTTGTTTTTCTTATTATGTGTGGGTGTCGCTGGTGGTGGTGATCGTCGTCGGTGGTTTGGGTGGTTGGCGATTTCGACGGGAAGTTGCTGGAGTTGGAGGTTCAAGATTAGTTTCATCTGCGAAAATGCGAGCTTGGTAGGTTCGCGAAATGGCGTTGGCTCACCGAGGTGAAGACGCGGTTCGGGGGTACGATTGTCCGACCGGGCCAATTTAGTGGGACCTACCAGCGGGATTCTGTGGGGAAGATACTGGCCCGGGCTTGTCCATATAAACCACTTGGACCGCTCCTTCTCGATCAACTTCATTGTCGACCACGGCTACGTGCAGGCTACTACAGCGAGCCCGCTCAGCCCACGGCTACTTGTTTTGATTGCGCTTGTGATGACCTCAACAATCGAGGGCGTGGCGCAATGGTAGCGCATCTGATTCCAGTCCAGAAGGCTGCCCGTTCGAGTCGGGCCGTCCTCATTTTCTTTTGCTTTTTCCTATTTTTGATCTTGGCTTTTGATCCTCTAGCTTTGTATAAAACCCCCCAATGAGATGTTCTCATGAGATTGCGATTAATTTTGGCCAGTGTTGTTGTGCAGGGTGGATGGACAGGCTGGCGGGCGATGAGCATAATAACAACACGGCTAGCAATGACGACCCAGGCGAGTGCATGCATGCACACACACATGCTTTGCTCTATCCTCATCTGTGGTGTGTTTTCTTTTCTCTTTCTTTCTAGCAATTCGGATTGGCTCAAGTGACGATTTCGATTATGCAAGTCTCTCAATAACCACAATAAGTTGCCTTTCGGGTCCCTTCAAGGTCATTCCCCAGACAATAACCGCCAACTTCGATCCTATTATTAAAACAGAGCGTCTCCCCGCGGTTAAACTGCAACTGATGTCATGCCAGCCATAAAGGCACCCAAGATGACTTTACGCGCTAAAGCGGAAACAAAAGTTCCCCGAATCTCGGTTGGAGGGTTATGGCTGTGACGAATGCCTTAACAATCTACGTATTGTTGGACGTCCGCCGATTCCCAAGGCTTTGTTGGTTCAACCTGCCACCCTTGCCCGGGCTGAACAAACAAAATCGCAACTCATCAAAGCAGCCAATAAAGCCCCATTATTTCGCTAAGCGCTGGGCTCTGATACGCCTGTTGGTTGCTCGTCTGGACATGGACGTCGCAGCTGCATCTGGCTCTGTGCCGCGGGGCTGCAAATGCTATCGGGCCCAGAAAAGGGGGCAGCAATCACGGGAAACGACGAAGGAGAGATAAATTGAGATCTATCATTATGACTGAATCCCCATCCAACTTCCTCCTTGCTTGTTCTTTAGCTCCAATGATTATTGTACCGGGCGATGCGGCGACGGCCGAGGGGCCGAGTGCTCATGGTGGGCTGAAAGTCGACAGTGCAATCGACCTCACGATTGAACTTATCCCTGAAGAGGCAAGGCTCCGGCGAGACTGGGCGAGTCGAAGTGTCGCTGACACAATTTGCAGTTCACCGACGACGAGGCATCGTTGATAGGAAGCGTCAGTAACGTGTGATTTGCCCAAGTGCGAATGACCCTTCACTGACGCGCTACTTCTAGGGCGTTGGATCATCGGCGTTCAGTGTCGCTGCATCAATCCTTGGCTTTCGAGAAGAAAACGGGCGGAGGTATCATGCGTACAAAGATGGCAGTGAGTACTTTCCATGTGGTGTTCTATCGCTAGACTCTTATAGAAACTCTAACCGCCGTTAAAGAATATACTGCTCCTAACGACGAGCAAGAACAAGACAGATTGGGTAAGACTCATATATCCATTCTCTTCCCCTGGAATGTGTGGTCAATTGTGATCTAAGAGTGACGCTGATCTGAAATCCAGATCTCCAACACAATCTCTTTCTTTTGACCTTTGACAACAAGTTGGGGCTCGCCCCACCGAATGATTCCAGCTCGAACGTTGAGCGGGTCCTCGACATTGGCACCGGCACAGGCATTTGGGCCATAGACTTTGGCGAAGATCATCCTGACGCAGAGGTAAGTTCAATGATTACCAGCCCGCTGCAGCGAAATCACGGGATTCTCATGTCAACAGGTCCTTGGTATCGATCTGTCCATGCCAACTCCAGAATTGTAAGCTTGCAATGAAGATTACATATCCCTTATCGAGACCAAGAGCTCCACGCTAAAGTCACCCTCACAAGCACGCCTCCAAATGTCCACTTCGAAGTCGACGATCTAGACGAAGAGTGGACATATTCGCAACCATTCGACTACATCCATACTCGAGGAATGAACTCATGTATCGCTGACTGGAGCGTGTTTCTTCGAAAAGTCCTCACGTACGTCTCTCTAATATCTGAGAGATTTGCAGTGCAAGCCTAACCGCCCTTTCAGCAACTTGAAACCTGGAGGATATTTTGAGCTGCAAGAGCTCGAAGTGTATCCTCGTTCCGACGACGATAGCCTAAAACCAGAATGCGCGCTTTCTCGATGCATGAGCTACGTGCACAAAGCCTTTGAAGTCTTTGGGCGCTCGTTCCAGGAAATCCCACAACTGCTTGCTATCATGAAGGAAGTCGGCTTCGTTGACGTTGAGCTGCGGCTGTTTAAGTGGCCGTCAAATTCGTGGCCGAAACATCAAAAGTTCAAAGAGCTGGGGTTTTGGAACAACGAGAACATCAACAACGGGTTCGAAGCGATCACGATGGCGCCATTTACGAGAGCGCTTGGATGGACGAGGGAGGAGGTGCACGACTTTTTGCCTAGCGTACGGCGGGATTTGAACGATAAGTCTATTCATGCCTACTGGCCTGTGTGAGTGAATTCTGGGCTTGGGCTGGTCTCTCGAATGAAGCTGACAGTGGTTCCAGATATGTTGTCTACGGAAGGAAGCCTGTCGAGAAATAGCCGTGAGATGCTAAGGGCCAGTAAATGGAGGTTCACAGATACTCTGGGATTCAGATTTAGGGAGCTAAGTAGGATGGCATCGGTCTGATTTACTTGGCGATACAACAGTGTTCTTTTAATCTTATTGCACGCATGTTTGGCGAAGAGCTTGCATTTCACGCTTAGTCTATTGAATAAATCATATTGCTTGCACCAAAGACCGCCAAACCCTCTTTCCGAGGTTTCTTTCAAACACAACTACCATGCATTCTGCATTGATACTACTGGGCCTGTTGCAGAATGACAGCCATGGGGCTCCACATGACAGACAGAAATCACCACAATGGCGACACAGTAACGCCACGTTGAACGAAAAGACTCTCATCATCTGATAAGGGGAATCGCATAACGTGACCAAAAGCGAAGTTCGCTTGTTCTACCCCGGACCGTTGAAAACTTTAAACAAGCTTCCACGGTGTCTCATGAGCAGCACAGGTCACCGAGTTTCATATCCAACATTCCCGGCCGCTGGAGACGTCCGGAGGTATCCGAGGCGTGCGGGAAGAGCGGTAAAATGGCAAGAAACATGGTCGCCGTCGCATTCGTGAAGGCTGCTGCCGTGGTGAGTCCGAGCAGCGTACATGTCGTGCGCGCGCTTGTGAGGGCATTGATGCCGTCTGCACTTGACTCAAAAGGGCGGCGGGAGAATCTCTGAACACCCTCTTCTTATTGAGTTCTGTCTCCGATGAGCTTCAAGGACGCGCGTTCATCGCAAGTTGAATGAGTTCAAAAAGAGAGAAAGCTTGCTGATGATGGATTAGATGACGGCAAACTATTTGAAGCGGAATTAGCGGCTGCTGTTATCATGGAATACGGTAGTATCTAGATCAGAGTTGTGCGGATATTTGGAGTGCACTTGCTTCGAATGGAGGATACGACAGGGCGGGCAGCTGCCAGCAGAGTAGTCTCCGATGGTGAGAAACAAGACAACAGTTACCGATGCGAAGGAACCAAACGGCAAAATTTCCCCTGGACGATACATCCGGCTAAAGTTTACATGTTGTGAGAGCACGTCGAAAGGGGATAGGTGATGCTCGTCTGAGGCACCAGACGCCCGGTACCAGAGATCAGATGCCCAGGATGTGACAGATGAACTCCCAAGACCGACAAGCTTTTCAAGCCAAGAATGAGGTTCTAAGATCACCGTGCCAAGGCAAATCCATCCGTCTTGGGCGAGAAGATCACCCAAGCAGGGATAGCATGGTCGGGTTCGCATCCAGTCGGGTGCGCGCGCGCTACCGATTCTAAGTTTATCCTTACATGTATGCTTCTCCTGTTTCCCCATGCTCTCTGCGTATTGTACGCCCACTTGGGTGGTGACCCGTTCCGACGCCCTCGGGGATTTCGGGACCCATCGGCAGCCCGACTTGACAGACTGAGAACATTTCTACCCCACGAATCATGCCTGAAGCAACCAGCCTTGTTCTGAGCCTTAAACCAGATATGCATGTTAACCACCAATGATAAAGGCCCTCCAGTTTCATCCTAAAACAACTGAGTGTGCCATCGTCCGAAGTCTCTTTGGCTATGCTGCTCAGCAAAGTTTCCTCATCTGATAATGGGAGGAAATCGTCCGCAAGGGCCACCCCACTAAGTTTGCAGAATATCCAGAAACCCGGGACGAGTCGATCTATGAGCAAGATGACTCGGCTAGCCATACCTACGCCGGTTTGGATGGCGTGACGCCGTTGATCGCGTGCCTCGAGTTGGCTCGTGTTGTCCTTCACACGACATGTTCGCATCATGGCATCCCCAAAAGATAAACAGAGTTCAATTACGAAACCTTCTCACTCTGCACCGTCGGCGACATCGTGAAGTTGCACTTTCCATCGGGGTGGCTTCGTGGACTTTGTGTATAGTTGCAGCGGAATCGTCAAGTATAAATACAATATGGATTCGCCTCGACATCTACACTCTCCTTTCATCCACACTACAACACTATCTGACTACTCTTCTTTCTCTACTAATACACTCTCTTATCCGACTGGATTCGGACACACTCTCACTTAATCTACTTTCAATACTATCGTTATCTACACACAAACTCACTCACCGCCAAAATGCGCTTCTCATTCGCTTTCCTCTTCTTCCTCCTCGGCCTCACCCTCGCCGTACCCATGGCAAGCCCTGCCAACAATAAGGCTACAACCAAGGCACCCGCTGCCAAGCCCGCTGCCAAGCCAGCCACTGCCAAGGAGTCCTCTGATAAGAAGAAGCTCGTCAAGGGCATCAACGACAACATCAACGCCGGCAAGAAGGAAATCAAGGCCACCGAGAAGGCTCAGAATGACGTCAAGAAGAACGATGCCAAGGGCTTGAAGAAGGACGAGAAGGGCATCAAGAGCGCCCTCGATGAGGCCACCAAGGACCGCCAGAAGAACCAGAAGATCGCCGGCAACAAGGACCCCGCTCTGACCAAGGGACTCGGCAAGGTTGAGAACGCGCAGAAGGGTGCTAAGCAGACCGTCAACGGGCTGACTGGTAACCCGAAGAAGGACGGACCCGCTCTGGACAAGCTCGACAAGACCTTCAAGAAGGGAAAGAAGACCAACCAGGACAATCTGAAGGAGGTGAGTTGAGAGTACCCATGCAAAACGAGAACCTAAAGACTAACAACGTGTGTAGGCCAAGAAGAACTTCAACTAGTGGAGAAAAACGGTCTTTACACAATAGGTCAGATAGATGGGTATCAAACAAAACTAGTAGTGCTGCCATAAAGACTAGTTTCAGTAACTGTAGTAAATACCAAACGTTAAACATACCTACGTTCCGAAGGCATGGCCATCTGCAATGTTTTCTTTCATGACAACTAAAAATGACTGCTGGTCAAATGAATCTGAAGACTCACCTAGCCCTCAACAGCTGCTCCAGATAGTATCACTGTTCCCGGGCTAACAACAGTACCTGCTGGACTCACGACACTCTTCACGATCATCCCGTCTTCATCTTTTCCGCAAATGACCTTGATCTCCATCTTCATAGCTTCCAACACAGCCACTGTCTGCCCACTCTTCAATACATCGCCCACACCAACTTCCACTTTCCAAACACTCGCACTCACAGGAGACTTGATCCGAAGAATGTTCGCACCCGAATGCTCCTCCGGCTCCCCACCAGCCGCCGCAGCCCCGTTGGTCGAAGCTATAGTAGCCGCATGCCACTCATCAAAGAGCTCCGTCTCCCGCCGAGAAAGCTCTTTGCTAGCTTCAGCCTGCTGCTTTGTCCACTCCAAATGAGCTGGATGCTGATTTGCAGCGTCGAACTTGGCGATGAAATGGTCCATGTTGATCGTAGTCTCACTGATGGTAAACTCGTACTGCCCGATGTCATAGTCGTGCTTCAGCTTGTCGTATTCTTCCTCCCCAACCTCCACAAACCTGACCAGATCAAAATGACGGAACAGCCAGGGCTTGGACGGCTCGAAACAGGGTCGATTACCCGTCTCATCCCAGCAGCCGATGGTGCGCCCAATAAGTTGGTAACCTCCCGGTGCAGCGACGGGATAGATGGCCACAAGAGAACCGCCCAGACCGACTGATCCGCTTGGAGTGAAGACACGGCTGGGGTTATACTTTTGTCCCACGTACACGCACTTGGGATCAAGGGGGAAGAGAAACGGAGTACCGACGTAGAAGCCTACGGCTACCGTGAGCCAGGGGGTGTTCAGAAACGCGTCGAAAACGGCTTGCCGGGAAGAAAGCGCGTTGTTTTCCCGAATGTATTCCACGTTATCCGGTAGGTAAGAGGCATCTTTTCTGATGTTATCCATGTAACGCTGGACAGCCTCCGCGATGGCAGAGTGGTCGAGGCAGATGGGCAGTTGGACCTCTCGCACCGGCATCTGATTGCTCGACTGGTTGAGTCCGCACGACAGCTCCGACAGAATATTTAGTAGTTCGGTTTGTGCTGTCTTCTTGGGGTTGAAGTGGATAGTCAGAGTTGCGATGCTCGGAGTCCAACTTACGCCATCCAACTGGCGGTCCTCAAGTTGCTTGGCCAATAGTCTGACGCAGATGGTATTGCGCAAGTCAGCGACCTGAGTCCCAAACTCCACGATGATAGAAGAGTCGCCTCCTTGTCTGTAGATCGTCTTAGGATCGAAGTCTGTCGCAGGAATTTCTCGCAGTGTTGAAGATCCTGAAGAAGCTTGGCTGTACTCTTCTGGGTAAAAAGCCGGGATTGATGCTGCGACTAAACCCGCTTGGGCACACGTAGCCACAGCAGCGACATACTCATCTTGCTTCTTCAACATGACCATAGCAGACTCGAAAGTGGTTGGTCTGAACCGAATCTCGTCACCAGGCTTGAGCTGTCCAAGCTTCCAAAAGTCCGCCGAGCAGATCGTCAACGGGCAGGCAAAACCTCCAGCATCGGGGCTGTCGACTGAGAAAATGACAGGGAAGTCACCAGTCCAATTGACTCCACCAACAGGATATCCATAGTCAAAGACGTTAGATGGATGAGACCCTCCTCCACCACCGGATGAGCGCGCCCATTCGAGTTGCGGTCCTGCCAGTCGAACGCCACTGCGGCCGCTGTTGTGATTCACTTTCCAGGCAGCCTCATACAACGCAGCTCGTCCAGCAGGGGTGAGGATGTCGTTGTCGCCGTACGGTCCTTCCATACACCACACCTGCTTAATATCGAGGCTGGGGACAGCGTTGCTTGGAAGTGAAAATGACGTTGCCTCGGCGGCCCACTGAGTCGACTGTTCCGCCAGATCCAATACGTCATGCATCTGCAGTTTGCGGCCTTCCAGCCCGCCGTAGCCAAGTTCTGGAGCCGTAGACTTCGACCCGAGAAACAAAGGAATCCCGGGAAAACCTCCTTTGATGGCGATGTATGCTCTGAAACCGCTTCCACCCAGCTGACCAAGCTTTAGGACTTGGCCACGACGAACGACGAATCTAGACCACATGGGCTGCTCCATATCGTCCACCGTCACAGAAACAGAACCGCCACATACCGCCACGACAGCATCGACGTAGAAGCGCAGCGCCGGGCCTGTCAAAGTGACCTCCAACAACTCTGTCCCTGGCTCATCCCCGACCAACACGTTGGCGATCTGGCTGCTAAGGGTGTCCATGGGCCCGCTCCTTGGAACGCCATGCCGGACGGACACGCGTCCAGGGTAATCTTGGATGGTTGTCATCATGCCAGGTTCTAGGACTTGAATTGCGCACGCCTCGAAAACGAAGTCGTTCAAGAAGGTGGTCAGCGTGTTCCCCTGAATGAATGCCTCCGACTGGAGGACCTTGGTGAGGTATTGGAGGTTCGTCTGCGTGCCCTGAAGAGTTGTTCCCTTCAGCACTCGAATCATCTTCTGTCGTGCCTGCTCTCTACCCTGGTCGTCGTGGACCATAATCTTCCCGACCAACGGATCGTAGTACGGCGTGATGCGCTGACCGCCCTTGACCCACGTATCAACACGAACCCCATCATCGCCCTCACTTTTAGGCCATCTAACACTCTGCAAAAGCCCAGGCCGCGGGGCAAAGTCATTGAGCGCGTCTTCCGCATACACACGAACCTCGATCGCGCTGCCCAGGGGCTGCTCTCGCCCAAGCGACCTCAATTCCGCCGTTGGGATGCCGCCAAGCCCTGCCTTCTCGCAGTCCGCCTGTCGAAGCATCAAATGCACGAGGTCAACCCCGTAACACAGCTCCGTAATGCCGTGTTCAACTTGCAGTCTAGTATTCATCTCCAGGAAGAAGTACTCTGCCGTCTCATCATCCACCAGAAACTCCACGGTGCCGACACTCTTATAGTTCAACTGCGATGCGTAGTCTATGGCTGATTGGCAGAGCTTCCTCCGCAGCGCGGCATCAACGAACGTGCTCGGACACTCCTCGATGACCTTTTGATGGCGCCGTTGGAGGGAACACTCCCTCTCGCCGAAAGAAACAACCACGTTGCCATTGCCAGCGACCTGCACCTCAATGTGCCGGGATCGCGGGTAATACTTTTCAAGAAACACGCCGCTGTTCTTGAACAAAGTGCCCGCTCGGCTGACGACCGTTTCGAACGCCCTCTCTACCTCCGCTTCATCCTGGCAGATCTGCAGACCCATGCCGCCGCCGCCACCGGTGGCCTTGAGCATGATGGGAAACCCGAGGCCTGCCGCGTTCTCGCGGGCCTCGGCTGCTGAAGACAGGAGAGCCGTGCCTGGAACCGTGGGGACACCGGCCCGATGGGCGATTTCCCTAGCCTCATGTTTCAGGCCCATAGCCTTGATCGATGCCACTGAAGGGCCAACGAAGATGATGCCGACTGCTTCAGCGGCGGCGGCGAAGTCTGCGTTTTCGCTGAGGAAGCCATAGCCTGGGATGATGGCGTCTGCGTTGCGGGCTTGGGCGATATGTATGATCGCATCTCTACAATCTCATCATTAGAGGATGGGCCACATGGTGTTGGAAGTAAGGTATGTTGGATTTACCCATCGGTGTATGCAGTACGATCACTGCCCGGTAACAGCACAGCTTCATCTGCCGACACGGTGTGTAAGGATGTTGCATCTGCGTCGGTATAGATGGCCACCGTTTTGACACCAAGTTCTCTGCATGCTTTGATGCATCGAACCGCGATCTCGCCACGATTGGCGACTAACACTTTCTGAATGTTTTTCAGTGAGCTGGCCATAGCGATACCTGAGCGAGGGGAAATGGCAAAAGACGCCAGAATTGATCATGATGCAAATTCCCGAGATGCCGGGAGTTTCAAGCAAGTTATGTAGTTAGGGTGATTAACAATCTGTACCCCACACTCCAAGGAAACCCTCAAAGTTCGGATAAGTAGGAATGATCATGCTAGCAGGATCTCAAGCATGTACATCATCAGACTGCTCCCCGTTGTACCGTGTGGCATGAGGGGGAAGATGGATGGGGATTGTTACCCCATGCTCTTATCTTGTCCCTGCATCTAGGTGTTCCCAGGGCCATGAGACCCGGATATTCGGAGCTTAAAATTAACTAGTCACACTTTCGGTAAGAAAACGGTCCAAATCAAAGTGTCCCTGGCAAACAACTGCTCACTCATCACCGTTGTTATCGACGGAGAGACCCCCTCACTCGCTATCAAGATAAGAACCCCGCATCTGTCGTCAACATCGGATCACCACCTCTACTTCGTACGAATCATAGCAAAGAAACGTCCACGGGAATTGATATACACTGCCACCGAAATCCCAGACTCTAGGATCTGGGTGCGCTATCAGTGGCTCGGCGCAGCGGAACAGCCCCTCTCTGCGGTATCGTCTACCCCAAGTGGGACGTCTTAGTTGGAGATATTTACCCCAAAGCCGTCCGGTGACGACCTACCCCAACGCAAGCTACAACACCATAACTTTCCGAGATCATCGGTGGACTACGATCCCGGTTTCCCGCGGAAGGTGATTCCTTTCGAAACTAGGAGAGACAAGTTCACCCATCATACTACCTAACACATCGCTATCACCAGACACATTCTCTTTCAGAGTCAAAATGGCGTCAGGTTTAGCCTCAAAGTTTGAGATCAATGCCGACATGGGCGAAGGCTTCGGCCGCTGGAAGATGGTGAGAAATTCCCCCCTTTTTCTCACGCTATCTCGCCACTCACTTCCATGAAAGGGCCCCGATGAGGAGCTGATGCCCTACATCGACGCCGCTAATATCGCCTGCGGCTTCCACGCCGGCGACCCCTCCATCATGCACAAGACCATCGCCCTCTGCAAGCAACACGGCGTCAAGGCCGGCGCACACCCAGGTCTCGCCGACCTCCTCGGTTTCGGACGTCGTAAGATGGAAATCGACCCCAAGGACATGTACTGCATGGTCCTCTACCAGGTCGGCGCCCTCAAGGCGATGCTCGACGCGCAGGGCGTGCCGCTCGCGCATATCAAGCCGCATGGTGAGCTCTTCTTCTATATGCAGCGCGATCTGGCCATCATGCGTGCCGTGCTCGAGGCATGCGCTACCTTTAAAGTGCCCGTGTACGGCGCATGGAATGCGGCGCAGGCGGAGATGTGCGCGGAGCTCGGCGTCGAGTTCCAGGGGGAAGTGTATGTTGATATCGACTACTCGCCGGAAGGGGCGCTGTTGCCCGTAGCGAAGTCGCAGCCGGCGACGCCGGAGAGGTGTTATGAGAGGGCGAAGAGGGCGATGGTGACAGATCCAGGGGCGGACTCGGAGGGAACCGAGTTTAGTTTCGGGTTCAAGGGAAAGGCTTTTAGTATCTGTATTCATTCGGACATGTCGACTGTGATGGAGAATGTTAAAGGGGTGCGTAAAGCCGTGGATGAGGCAAACAAAGGTTTATTTGGGTTGCCGAAATGATATGCTATGTCCTGATATTGAAGGAATGGTTGGCATTGAACCACGTCACCAGAGCGTACGCTAGAGGCAAATGGGTAGCAATTCTTCAAAATACGTGTCAGAAGGGCAAAGCACATTTGCAGATGCTAACCATTCGCCACTTCAATACTGAGGGAAGATTGATTACGCCACCAAACAGCTTAGTCTGGTCTGGTGTACCATAACGAGACCTGTTATTCTACCGAGGGCATCGCTCGTATAATCAAAGCAGTAATACCGGAAGGTTGATATACAATCTTAGTGCAATGCATATCCAAGCGATGGGTGACAGCGTTATTCCTCTGCTTCATCAACGCATTCCCATTATCATAAGTAACGCTGGCTTATGTCAAGTATTTACCCTCCTTTAATTACTCCTGCTGAGATAGATTTTGCTGTTGGCGAATTCAAAATAAACCTTTGGCTTGCGTCTTTTTTTTCAAATCAGAAACTATTCTGCGAATTCATTGCCAAGCATTACGTGTATTGGGGTGTCAAACCAACATGGCGTCATTTCCAGCCGACCAGACAGCACTTCTTAAGCGAACTCATGGGTCTAGATACGAGCATTTGTTAGCCAGTACAACAGATTATGGACCCACAGTACTGCATGCTTGCTCCTCGGAACGCAACACTAAACATTGTTACCCCTCAATATTCGGCTCAGAACATACCTCTGCCATTCCATGGGAAACAAACCCGGATACTCTACTACATTTTGGAGCTTAGTTGTAATCCAAGCTCATACAAGTCACAGGCTCAATGGCCTCGAAACGCGTTTCTGCCCGCGACTTTACCGTCGGCTGGGTGTGCGCTCTACCCGTTGAGTTGGCAGCCGCCGAGGGGATCATGGATGAACAGTTTGCTGAAATTCCCTCCCCGTCGACCGATAACAATATTTATTCTTACGGCCGAATCAAGGACCACAACGTCGTCATTGTGTGCCTACCCGCCGGACATATTGGCACGAACTCGGCTGCCACGGCGGCAAGCCTGATGAGGAGCAAGTTTCCGTGCCTGCGATTCGGTTTGCTGGTCGGAATCGGCAGCGGCGTTCCTAACCTTGACGACGACATCGACATACGTCTTGGAGATGTTGTCATTAGTCAGCCCGAAGGCCAGCATGGCGGCGTGATACAGTACGACTTTGGAAAGACCGGTGCCAATGGCCGCATCGCCCGAATTGGGAGCCTCAATGCGCCACCGCAAATCCTCCTCGGCGCTTTATCCAAGCTCTGTGCCAATGACTTCTTGAACAAGACACAGATTCACGTACACTTGTCAAAGATCTCTAGGCAGTCAGATTTTGCTTCGCCGGGCCCCGAACGGGATACTCTTTTTGAAGCCACATCAACGCATGTCACCGGAGCCACCTGCACGAAATGTAGACCTGCGGTGGAAAGGGAACAACGGACGACGACAACCCCAGTACTTTTCTGCGGCAACATTGCGTCTGGTAATCAGGTCATGCGGGATGGGCCGACCCGTGATAAGTATAGTCGGGATTTGGGAGGGGTCTTGTGCTTCGAGATGTGGGCAGCTGGCTTAATGAACACCTTCCCCTGCATAGTTGTTCGTGGCATCTGCGACTATGCCGACGCACACAAAAACGAGCAATGGCGGCCGTACGCAGCAGCCACAGCGGCATCGTTCGGCAAAGAATTGCTATGCTACATCCCACCATTGATGCCAAGCGCTAGACACGCATCTGAAAATCGTAAGTAGGACAGGGATGTCGCCAGATAAGACTCTGACTTCTGCAAGCCCTTCAAAGACCTCACTTCCTTGTTCCATTTGGAAGAAACGAAAACTTTGTCGGCAGAGAAACTATTTTGATGAAACTTCTGAAGAGGATACCGCCAACTGCCAATGGAGACGCTTGCCCAAGGACCGCTATCGTCGGACTGGGAGGAATCGGAAAGACACAAGTCGCCATCGAAGCTGCGTACCGCGTTCGCGAAGCCCACCCCGACTGTTCCGTTTTCTGGGTACCTGCTGTAAGCGTTGAGATGTTTGGCAACCATTACCGTAAGATTGGCCGAGCACTTAAACTCAAAAACATTGAGGATCCTAAAGCAGATGTCAAAACCCTGGTCCGAACTGCCTTAGAGCGGGACGACATCAACAGCTGGCTTCTTATAGTCGACAATGCCGACGACACTGGCTTGCTGTTCAACGGGCCAAAGCTTGCAGCATACATCCCCTATAGCCGTAGAGGCTCCATCCTTTTCACGAGTCGGAACAGTATCATCGCAGCTAGATTTGATGGTGTCCATGCCCTCCATCTGTCCGAGATGAATGCTCAAGAAGCTGCTCGGCTCCTACACACCGACTTGAGCGAGAGCCAGATCGACAATGGCCGAAGCACAACACAACTTCTCGAGAAGCTCACGTATCTTCCGTTAGCTCTCAAACAAGCCTCAGCTTATTTGAAAGCCAATATTTATACATCGATATCTCAGTATCTAGAATATTGCGAAGCAAGTGACGAAGAGCAGATCAAGCTACTTGGAGAAGATTTTGACGATCAATACCGATACGAAAGTATCCAGAATCCAGTCGCAAAGACGTGGTTCATTTCGTTCGACAATATTGCACGAGATAACCCCTTGGCAGCAAGTTACCTCGGATTTTCTTGCCATTTTGCTGAAAGATACATTCCACCGGCGCTTTTACCCCCCGGGGAAAGCGAAAGACAGACCCACGAGGCGATCAGCACGTTGATGGCGTACGCATTCATAAAGAAGCGACATGCTGCAGGAAATCTCGAAATCCATCGGCTGGTACGCTTGGCAATGCAGAACTGGCTGAAGAGGCAAGGCAAGGAACAGCAACAGTTTTCAGAGACATTATCAGCGAGCTATACAGAAAAAGGGTCGAGGCTACTATCAGGACTTTCTAAGACAAGAGGTATGTACCTGCAAGCGCCAGGGCCAAAAGAACAGGATCTGGCATCAAAAGACATCCAAGTTAGCACTGCTATGTCTGACTTCGCAGACACAGATTTCAACGCACAGTTCTATGTCAAGAAGAATGATATTGAAGAAGCAAAGGCGACAAATCAGCAATCCTTTCAGTCGAATAAGCAGTTGCTAGCGCCCGAGCAAGCGGTCACCCAAACCGTCCCCGAACGCCCAGCACATGGACGCAAAAGCCAGGGGGAAACCGGAGAAGTACCGTGGATAGCTCAAAGGCACTGGCACTGAAGATGGAGGACATAGTACTGGAGCGCCATGTTACTCTGACGACAATGCCAAATGTAGTCGATATTTTCAAACGCCCAGGCCACAGAAGCGGATCTCACAGGGACATCGCGATCTAATCCACAAGAACCAAAGCTGGACCAGTTTTGGGGGTTCTGGCTCTCATTGGATATGGCGATTCGAAGCAAACGTTGCAAATGATTGCAATCACTTTCCCGATCTATAAGGACGCCACTGCGCTCATTTCCCTAGTCTCAAGTAGGCACAAGGATACCAGATGAATGCCTACAACATTGTCGTCCGTTGAACATCAACCCGTTTTCTTCTTACCCGCAGCATCCCTCAAAGCCGCCACATCCCTCCCCCAAACAACAGCCAACGCCGCACCCCCAGGCCCAACCACACAACTCCACATGACCGCCTTCCCCAGATCCATCACAACCTGTCCCACCCCGGCCCTCGCATACGCCATATACGCAAGCCAACTCCACGTCGCCAGCGACGCGCAGTACATATCCCACTGCAACAGCGCCAGAATCCCCTTCTCCAAACTCGCCATCGGCGCGGTGCTCCACGGCCACGTCGGGCGCAGAATCTGGCCCAGCATCTCCAGCGGGGCCACGCCCGCCGCGGACTCGGATTTCAGGACGACGTAGCCGACGACGCCGTAGTGGCACGCCGTCGCGAGGGCGAGGGTGAAGGTGTATATCCTGCCGAAGCGGGCGATTTTCGTCTCTGCGGTCTCGAGGCGGGCTTCCGGGGCGGTGGTCAGTTTGGGCAGGATGGCTTGGAGGATGCCGGTACAGAGGGGGAAGGCCTGCCATATTGCGAGGGCGGCTTCTTGGAAGTAGGGGGAGAAGAATTGGGTGCGGGGCAGGCCGGCGAGGATGCTGGGGAGGAGGACGCCGAGGGACCACGCGGTTGTGACGGATTCCCCGTCGGCGGGGGGGATGGAGATGGCGTCGGCGAAGGTGAAGGTGCTTGTGGCGGAGGGGATCTCGGAGGTCCAGAGCCAGGCGAGGAAGTACAGGGGGAGGGTGACGCCGAAGGTTATGAGTTGCCAGAGCATGCCCCATGCGGTAGTGCTGTTGCGGCCAGTCAGTTGAGGAGGTCTTATGAAAAGAGATACTCAAGACTCACTAAGAAACAATCTTGCCGCGATTCCCAGCCCGCATGCCCTCGACGATGATGAGCATGTGCACCGCCAGAAGCTGCCCGGCCATGAAGATGGAGAAGAGGGTCAGGGGGAGATCGGTGCCCTGGACGATGGGCTGGAAGAAGCGCACCAGCATGGTGAGCAGGCTGTCGAGCTGTCTCACGGTGGTGAAGGTGATGGGCTCGGCCTCGAGGTTCTTTGCGACGACGTCATTGAGGCCGTTGGCGTTGCCGAGGTCGTTGATGGCGACCTTGGCGAGGTAGAAGTTGGCGAGGAAGACGGCTGTGAATACTGTACGAGACATGGCGAGTGAGTGTAATGTGTGGTGAGATATGGAGTGAGTTGAGTGAAGTGAGTTAAGTGGAGTGAGATGTGCAATGAAATGGATGAGTGCGGGTTCAATAGAACTGAAGGATCACCAAACGTAGCCTGTGAGGAGGAAGACGGGAGACGTTGCATGGGGACGACGGAACGGCCGGGCTTGGGCTGGTGAGTGGTCGGCATTTCATCTGAAGTTGTCTATCCGCACGCTTCCTCGGCCAAATGGTGAGGGTCCGTCGGTAAGACTACCAGCCGATGTAAACTTTCACGAATTGGCGAATGAGCGACCGTCTAGCGTGAACTTGAACAATTACTATGGTGATTTAAACTCAATTACGCAAGCCTTCTGAGGCCCTCCCATCCCTTTTAGATAACGCCATATGTGATGCAGTAAATTACAGTAATGTGAATGCGCGTTTCGATGCCTTTTCATCGGCGCGAATTATCGTGTCTCATTTTCAATCCCGGCAAACGCAGGGCGAAAGGCTTTGTACATCTGCGCGGCGATCTGATCTAGTCAGCTGGACGTCGTGCTGCCGGGAAGAGCCTCTGGGGACTCGAGCCAGCCGCGAGAGGCGGCATCCTTAATACCGGCGAACCAAAGATTGGCCATCTTTTGGTAGCCAGCGTCGTCAGGGTGGGTGCCGTCGACCAGATCGCTCTTGAGAGGGCCTTGGTCAGAGTGCATATCAACAATAACGACCTTTCTGGATTTGGCCTGCTGCTCCTCGACAAGCTTCTTGAACTGCTCGTTGACCTTCAAGACACAGGCCTCGGTGTTATTGTTGCCATTGGGCAGGAGGGTGGAGAGTACGATGGAGGCGCGGCTGGATGTAGACCAGACGTACTCCATCATTTCGAGAGTGCGAGCGCCGGCGTTGTCGGTGTCGTAGCTTTGAACGCAGTCGTTTGTGCCGGCGTTGATCAGGACGAGGTTAGGCAGGGTCTCGGGGACTGAAATCTTGGCCTTGGCGAGGACCTGTTCGATGCGGAGGCCGGGCCAGCCTTCGTTCTGGTTGTCTTCCATGGTGCCGTTGGGGTTGTTGCCAACCATGTCGACGGGGTTGCCGTCTGCGATGAGTGCGTTGCGCAGGTCTTGACGGTAGCCGTTGCCATCGGAGGACTGGACTCCGTGGGTAATTGAGGCGCCAAGGGGCATGATGCGGAGGGAGACATTGCCGCCGACGAGGATATTGAAGTCTGCTCTTCCGTGGAGGGCCGGGGGCTGATGCGCGGGGGCGGCGTAGACTGGGGCTTGTTAGCAGCCGTTGGAGAAATCGGAGAAGGTGGGCTTACCAGCACTAGAAGCCAAGAGCATGGCCGCCGAGAGATAACCGTTTGAATGCATGATGGGCGAGGATGTAATCGGTGATGAGTTGAAGGTCCGGCGTTCAAAGGCGAGGTCGTGACCGGTCGCTAGATGCTTTGAGGCGTGTTGACAGACTGAGACGTTTCAACGAGACGGTTGGGCGACGGGTAGGTTAAGTACGAGGAGAGGCGTGATCCATGATTGAGCACCTAAGGAGGTACCTAGGGGACAAGCCAAGAAAATAAGCTCATGGTTGGGCCTCTGGATCGGTGGCAGGGTCGGTCCTTGGTGCGACCGGTACCTGGTTGCGTTACTGCGCATTAGTGCGACGGAGGGAGGGATCAGTCTGCGGTTCCCTGGTGCAAGCTCCAAAGTCCCTCTTGGAGGATCGGACGGCTCATTGGGATTGTCATTGGACCATGCCTGGGTTGGGCAAGGTGCAAGTCAGTGGGTGGGCAGGGATGAGACGGACGGGGAGGTCTCGTTGCTGCTGCTGTCGCTGCTGGTGTTCATGTGCATGTAGTGCCTGGCTGTAAGCGAGTTGAGGCGAAGACGGGATGAAACCGAGAGGACTACTCGTAAGTCGGGAATAGCGTCGAAGGATGGAGGTGAGAACGGAGCGGGACTAAGACGAGGGAGGCGCGGAAAGGATGCAGACACGGCGGAGGAACGGCGGCGCTACTGTTGTCGTCTGCCACTCTGGAGGGAAGGAAGGAGGGCAGAATGCTGCTGCCTGCTCTGGGAAATTTGGAAATTTGATGGCAGGAGCACCCCATTGCGTGTTTCCCATTGTTTGATGGGGAAGGACGCACACAAGTCCCTTTCCTTCCGTTTCTTGTAGGTACCGACCTTAGACTGTGACTGCCACGCGAAAGAAGAAAGAAGCAGCCACAAACACAAGCAGGAGCAGGCGCAACACACGGCAAACAGGCAGGCAGGGGCTGCTGCTGCACTTGCCGCGAATGGCAAGTTTGACTTTTACGGCAAGTTCAGGTCGGCCTGGGGCAGGTGCAACTCCCCGCAAAAGTGGGAGATCTCTCTCTGGGTCACAGCACGAGGTGGATGCAGGGGAAGGAAGGCGCATCCACGATACCTACCTAGGCACCTGCCATGCATGCTGTGATGTTTCGACCTCTCCTCCTTCTCCTTCCTCATGTCCCGAGGAAGTCGGACTCGGGTGGCTTGCCTTCTCTTTTCGTCGTGGCTTACTACTTGGGTAATCGCCAAATGGCATGATGGATTTTATCTCGCAGCATGACAAGTTAGATGCACCAGAAAAAGAAGGAGGGAAGTGGCTGGGGATGGGGATGGGGATGTGGATGCTGTTTTTGGCGTCATCCCGCATAGCTTCAGCGACCGTCATCCCTGATCACCCGCCCGGACACTCCAGGTCTTGTCTCCCCTTTTTGGCACCTCACCGCCCAAGCTGGACGGCCTGCCCGTGGTAAGGCGGATGGGACGAACTCTTGGCCCCAGCTAATAATTATTTTCCGACCACCATCCAGTTTCACCTTGACGACACAGCCGCAGCCCGGCCACTTCCTCCTTCTTTTCTCCCTGCCGCCTGATATTTTCATTCACCTGCCTGCCCTATGGATACATCGCACTCCAGGCAGCTTGGCCACGGCAGTTGACCGTCGAGTGGAACTGCTGACATCTTCCGAGCTGCATCACTTCCATCAAATTCCCGAGTGCCCACCGCCGGCATCTCACCTTATCCACCTCGTCTGCCTCTGCCGCCTCTCATTGTTCGGCTCGGTCTTTTGAGATTGAGACCCAACCAGCACCACCGCGAAGGATTGCTTCTAATGACGGCGGCACCCAAAGCCGGACTCGAGCTAGACCTCGACAGGGACGAGATGCTGCGAAGCTGACAGGACCGCATACGACGCCACAACATCGTCCCTGCGTCTGCAGTCGGGCCCCTTTCTGACGTCACCCTCTACGGCGCCAGCAAACAAGCTAACATGCTGCATACTGCTGTCGACATCGCACTTGGCAACAATGCCGGAGAATATTGAGTAGCCATTCAAGCACGCGATCGGTATCAAATGTCATCGAACAATGCGATGCGACGATGCGTCGATGCGGCGTGAAATGAGCCAAGACGCCACCTCGGCAGATGCCTACCGGATTGCAACCTTGCCATGATACCATCCTTGGTCTTCACGTGGGATAATAGCAGATCGATAAGCTCTACGGATATTCTGGAAGCCATCAAAGCATTTTGCGACCCGAGAACAGAAACGGACTACTTGCCGGCTAGCGGCAATCCTCGCTTTTGCTTGCATTTTGCAACGTTGCTTCATCCCTGAAGCACAGGACATTTCTCACCGAGACCGCCGACAGCGTCAACCGAGTCACAACGAATTGCTCACGACTCAAGTCAGTCAACGGATCGCACAATTACACATCGCTGAACCACTGCCGCGTACCTTATCTGATGCTTCCAACCAACCGCCGCGACTCAGGCACCGAGTCTCTCAATTTCTGGGCCTGCCACCGCGGATGATCAGTGACAGATGACAGCGGTCTCATGTCAACTCGACATGCGACCAATGGCTGCCCTCACCGTTACACCCTCCAGCGGCCCGCTGCAGTTCCCGGATTAGCGCATACTACGCAGTTATCTGGTTTCACCCAGGAGTCCTCACGAATGCCCTGAACGTGATCAAATTGCGACTTCAAAGATAACCAGAAGTCGCGTCGTCGTGTTCAGATGACGACTTCAGCGATAAGATTGCGAGATACCCCTAGGCCAAGTGGTCCAGCGTTGGATACTTGATAAACATGTTTGCACTCTTTCAAGATGCAATTCACTCTCGACTTCGACACCCAACATCCCATTGATAACGCCTGAAGCCATGTCGAAACCGCTCAGCGACGAAGCCTCCCCGCTTCTGCCCCGCGACGATGCCGGGTCCCACCATTCCAGCCCTTCCAGCTCCTCCGACCCGTCCAACCTCGTCCTCTTTCGTCGCGCAGTGGGCATCAACGTCCACCTCCAACCCCAAGACGATTGCGATCTCGAGTCCGGCCGTATTTCCGCCCTCGGCATCTACGCGTCCACCATTGCCGCCCACCGCCGCGTCCGCATCTACCGCATCATCGCCACCGTCGTACTGTACACCTGCCATGCCGCCCAGCTGATCATCGGTGCCGTGGTGGCCGCCATGGGCCCCTCCGCGGGTACGCACCGGAAGAGCATAACCGTCCTGGGCGCGATCAACACGGCAGTCGCTGGTGTGTTGACCCTCATGAAGAGCCGTGGGCTGCCGGAGAAGCTGCGTCGCGACGAAGTCGAGTTCCGGCGCTTGCAGGACTGGATTGAGGAGACTGAAGCATTATTAATGCTGGGTGTCATTGGAGAGACGAGGGAAGAGGTTGGGGAACTCGTGGCGACGGCGTATAAGAAATGGAACTTGGCGAATGAACGGGGAGAAGACATCAGGCCCGAGGGGTACTCCCGTGAAGAGGGAGACAAGAGCAAGAAGACGGGGTTGAATTCCAAGTGGCTGCGCGGGTTGTGATGGTCCATGTCATCAAGCACTCGGCTATGATTATAATATCTCGATTTCATCACAATGTTTTATCATCTTCCAGCCACCTACAGCTTCGCCTTTACATCTTCCACCGGAAACATCCCCTGGTGTCTCTGTCCGCGATTCAACATCGGTATATCGCTCGTCACGCCCTCAATCTCATTCTCGCACCACTCATGAAACCCAAACCCGTTCGCCAGAGCCCGCCCATACGCCTCGCCCCCATTCTCCCCAAACAGAATCTCCGGGTCGACAGTCCCTAAGCAGATGCTGTACCCGTCCTGGCCGCGGTAATACAACCACGAGCTGCAGTCCCTGCAGAAGCCGCGCTTCGCGGCCGCTGAGGCGCCGTACTCGGCCAGGCTGGCGGTGGTGTCGGACGTCCAACGGAAGTCCGGCACGCGGTGGAACGCGGTGAAGAGCGCGCCGGACTGGCGGCGGCACTGGGTACATTGGCACGTCATTGCGTTCTTGACGAAGTCGTGGGAGCCGGGGAGGGTGACGGTGTAGCGGAGCTTGGCGCAGAGGCAGCCTCCGGTGAGGGTGGTTGGCTTGGGGCCGAGGTTTGATTCGTCTGTCATGTTGAAGGATGGGATTGATTGAACTGGCGCGATGAATGGTTTCAGGTGGGATCTTTGCGCAACATTGAGGATACAGAAAGGTGGGAGAGCGAAAAAGATTGCTGTTGTTGGTTTTATGTAGGAGAAGTGGCGTCCGACGTCAGAATCGTCAACGGCGCCCTTCGGCGGGCGGCCGGGATCACGGGGCCGCCACCACCGCCACAACATGCCAGAACCATCAAATCGGTCATTATCATGTCGTAATATTCCTATATGCATTCTATACCGGCCGTAGCCAATCCTGACCGTAGGTATCAACCCATCTAAACCGTCATTCTATCCTTTGCAAACCCGTATCATTCATCGATCCTCCTCGTCCTCCGCGACCCAATACGCCTCCACTTCAGCAATACACGTCTTCGCCGGGATCGTAACCGCGATCGGGAAGCCGCCATAGTCCGGATCATCGTTCGGCATGATCAGAAACTCCCCGCTGCGCGTCTCGTCGCCGTTAAACACCCGCAGCGTGCGCAGCGTCCCATCCTCCGCGACCTCCTTCTCCGCGGCCGCCAGGATGCCCGTGAAGGTCGCCTCCTTGCGCACGCTCTTGAAGCTCACATTGAACCCACGGCCCACAGCCAAAAACTTGGCGTCACCGAGGTGGATGATCATGCCCCCGCCAGGACCAGCCTTCCCAAACACGAACGCGCGCTCGATGATGACTTCGATGTCGCCGAAGACCTTGCTCCACCGCTCGCCCTTGCCGGTGGGGTCCGCCTCCTCGTCGAAAAAGAAGCCCATGCGGTCCTCAGGCGCGGCGGCGAGGAGGTAAGGCGTGATTTGGGAAAGGAGCTTGTACTCCCGTCCCACCGTCTCGGCGCCGGTGTCGATGCCGAAGGGCGAGGCGCCGAGGGCGCCATAGGTGCCGTAGGAGAGCCACACTCTCCGGGCGCCGTTCTCATCGCGGCGCTGCTCGGGGATGAAGAGCGGGTTGCCCTCGTGGGCGGTGTAGTCCCTGCAGACGGTCTCGTAGTTGTGGAAGTAGAGATCCGGCGCAAGGAAGTCGAGGGCCTTTTGGGCGGTGAAGATGGTGTTGAAGCGCCAGATGTCGAGGACGTGCGGGCAGGGCCCGCCGGAGGGGTAGACGCCCGGGTCGGCGCCGCCGCCGACGACGATGGGGACGCCGCGCAGATCGAGGTCGGAGGCGTCGTCGAAGTTGAGCCAGGTGTTTGTGTACAGCGGGATGTCGTACTCGCGCTTGCCGGCGGCGGCGACGCGGCCGACGTAGGAGGAGATGTGGTAGGCCATGAAGGCCTCGTCGGCGGCGGTGCCGGGGCCGAAGACGGAGGTCCAGGAGTGCGTGCCCGAGGGCGGCGGGGTGGCGAAGCGGGCTTTGAACTTGGGGTGGAGGGTGTCCCGCTGGGAGTGGAAGTGCTGCAGGAGGGGTTCGGGGACGGGTTGGGCGAAGGCTGCGTCGGCGCGACGGGAGCGGTCGCGGGAGTCGCCGAGGAGGCCTGTCTCGTTCTCGACCTGGACCATGAGTACGGTGTTCTGTTCGCCGTCGACTTCCTTCAGGTGGCGCATGAGGGCGGCGAAGGCTTTGGAGTCGGCCTCGCAGGCGGCGTCGCTGAGCGGGGAGACCATCTCGACGGTGCGCTTGCGGCCGCCGGCCTCGAGGACCTGGACGCGGGGGAAGCGCTTCGTGTCGCGCTTGACCCATCCGGGGGCGTAGGTGGAGATGCCGTTCTTGTAGGTGCCGAACCAGAGGAGGACGAGGTGCATGTTGTGCTCGCGGGCGCCGGCGAGGACGGCGTCGAGCTCGGCGAAGGAGAAGGCGCCCTCTGTGGGCTCAATGTCTTCCCAGGTTATGGCGCCGAGGAGGGTGTTGATGTGGTTGTGCTTCATGGGGCCCCAGACGGAAGACATGAAGCGGGCGGAGGAGAGGGAGGAGTTGTGCAGCTCGCCGGCGAGCATGAGGAAGGGCTTGCCGTGGAGGATGAGCTGGGTGTTCCCGTTGGGAAAGCGGTGGAGGTGGGGTGGTTTGGAGGCGTCGAGGGCCGTCATGATGGGCGAGTTTGGTGTTGCGTTTGATGTGTGTGTATGGGTGTGACGAGGAGGGGGAAGAAACGAGAGGAAGATGGTTGGTGGTGAGAGGTAGAGAGAGAGAGAGAGAGTGAAGAGGTAGAGAGAAGAAGGATAGACTCTCGGAAACAATCGTGAGGTTGAGAGAGGTTGAAGTAATGGTGTCTGATATCTCGAGTCAACATTATCCCGAGGATGTAAATGCAAGTAAGCTCCGTCATCTACGGAGTACGTAACCTATGTCAGTCAGGCCAGCTTGGGTTTATCGGAGCCGCACCAGCAGCAGCGTGACACCACCGCCGGGAGACCCTCCTTTTCGGATCCGCTCTATGTGAGGAAAACCCGACGGCGCCAGCTCCTGCGGCCTGCCGCTCCAACGAGAGCCGCCATTCGTCCTCGCTGGCGGCGTTCGGAACGAGCCCCAGCTCCACAGATTCAGTGAAGCGGGAACATGATTGCAGATCACCTGGTGGTTGGTTGGGGGTGGTGTGGCGCCACCGGAGACGGGCCGAGGGGAGATGCTTAGACTAGATGGGGGGTTGAAGAGCTTTCGGAAATACTTCGCATCTATTGAAAGTCTTTCGATGTTTAGTTTCAAGGAACAAGAACCGGACTCAGTGTTGATGCATGAAATAAATGCTTGTTTCCCCGCAATCCAGTAATTACCATATTGACGGAATTACGTCTGAAGTTCCATCACGCCGTGTGACTCTTTGCCGGAGTTGCATGATGGACTGAAGCTGCAAAAGTCCGGAAATACTTCGCATTTACTTCCCCCCATGTCTGAGGCTTTGTTTGTCTCTCCTCATAACCCACATTGCCAAAAACAAAAAAGTCTCCGCTGGTGGATGCGTGGAGTCTGTTCCATTGCAGCGGGGAACATCGGGCGGTCCTTGCACCACTCCTTGCACCACTTGCTGTGTCTTTGGCTGTCTCTTCCCACTTTCCCGGGAATATCATGTAGTGTCTTATTCTCTTTGTATATTTTTTCATCTTATTTTACTCCTTTGGGGCTATTGTCTATTGCTCTGCGGGCTCTCCACCCCGGGGAGTCCCGGCCAACAATCGATATCATCCAGCTTCCTCAACAGCTTCTCCAACTTGAGCCGCGCGCTCTCGCTCACCAGCGTCTCCGGGCCCCCATCACCGCCATCCCCGATGTTCATCTGCTCCATGTACGCCGCCCCGCAGTCGCGCAGCTTCGGGATCAGACTGTTCCCGTTCTGCTCCAGCACGTGCTGCGGCATGTGGTACAAAATCTCGAGCAGGTCGTCCACGATGCGCTGGTGCTCCGCGGCGCGCGTCTTCACCGTGCTGCCGAACTTCTGCAGCAGGTTCGAGCGTATGTTGAGGCTCGTGATGAAGAGGTTGGCGATCTGCGTGTCGTGGCCCTCGGTGATGTGCCCCGGGCGCGAGAGCCCGCCGCGCCAGCGCAGCTCGGGCGGGAAGCTGTCGATGATGGTCTGGATGCGCGCGAGGTAGTGCTTGAGGGCGTCTTCCTGGGTGCCGTAGACGCTGACGGGGGCGGTCTGGGCCTCGTGCCAGATGAGGAAGAGGTCGCTGAGGTGGTTGAGGCCCGGGACGTAGGAGGTGGTGTCGCCGTGCCAGGGGGGCAGGCCGTCGGCGGGGGAGAGCTGCGGGCCGGTGTCGAGCTGGGAGTCGGAGAGGGGGAGGGGGCGGAGGTGGGCGCGGTTTTCTTGGTGGGAGACTATGGAGACGGAGAGGCGGCCGAAGATGTCTGCGCTGCTGTATTGGGGGACAAGGAATCGTGTTAGTGTGGAAAAGGTCAACCGAGAGTGATAGTGGTGTCATCATCCCATGTATGGTGAAGAACACCCCCATCATGCATGGATGTTGATCCCAAGGTTGCATACAGAGTGACGGGTGGGGGGATGGGGATGCTACGTACCAATACGCCGCAAAGATCAGCCAGAAGAGCCGCTTCAGCAGCTGCTGCTCGGACATATCCAAGTCAGCCATGCGGTAATACGCGAGAAACCTCGCCCCCGCCGCAGCCTCGGACATGCCGTGGAACGAGCCCATGTCCCCCAGCCCGTTCTCGTTCATGGAGCTCGCCGAGGTGCCGATGTTGTACATGGCGATGCACCAGTCGAGCGAGTAGGCGGGCTTGCGGATGCCGTGGTCCAGCAGGTGGTGGTCCTCGATGAAGTCGAGGCAGCCCTCGACGGTGACGGGGTGGTAGTCGGCGCGGCGGAGGGTGGCGACGGTCGCGGCGCAGACGCTGACGACGAGCGCGCAGAAGGTGCGGTCGGAGGCGGCCTCGCCGGCCTTGAGGCGGTGCATGAAGCGCCGCCGGTGCAGGACGGGCGCGAGGGAGTGCACTTTTTCGAACCAGTCGTGCAGGATGCGGTGGACGAGGGCCTCGGGTGCGAAGAGGGCGAGGTAGTTGGCGGTGGTGGTGCCGTGACCCGGTCCCGGTCCCGGCCCCGTGGCGGAGCTCGGGGCGCCGATGAGGGCGCGCAGGTCGGGGACGGACGAGGCTGAGGAGGATGTTGCTGCTGCTGCTGTTATTGTTGCTGCTGCTGCTGCGACGGCGGAGGCGGATATGTGTGAGTGGGAGCGCGGGGTGGTGTGCGTGTGGGCGGATGAGGAGGCGGGCGAGGTCTGGTAGGCGAGGTTGAGGTCCGGCGAGGTGATGTCCGATGCCGAGGGGCTTTGTTGGTTAGACGGCCCGGGTAAAGCCTGTTGCTGCTGCTGATGAGCCTGAAGTTGATGTTGCTGCTGCGCGTGTCTGTTTGAAATTGGTCAGTGTAAGTGGTCAGGGGTGGTGTGCAACAAGAACATCGGATGTGTGTGTGTGTTGCAGACCGGGGGTGGTTAGGTGGGACGGAACTTGTTCGGCGGCCCTCTCCTCCGCCGCGGCCGGTCATGTGTGCAGTGGATGTCGAGGAACGAGCAGCCTTGGCACCGGGTCTCGCCCGCTCCGTACAGACACTGCCGATCAGTTAGTCAGTCAGTTGAGCCGGCCGGTATGCTGATGTTGTTTACGACATGTTAAGTCACATACACTGTACAGTTAATGAAAACATGACAGACGATTACTGGGCAGAAAAAAGAACAAAAAGACTCCTTGGGGAAATCGTCTCACCCTGACTTTGCGGGCCCGGCATGCGTCGCAGGCATTCTGGTTCCTGATGATCTTGGTCCTCGGCCTGCCGCTGGCGGGCGACGCCGGGGATGTCGAAAGTGGAGAGCGAGACCCGTTTCCGTCCGGTGGTTGCGGTGGTGGTGGTGGTGGTGGTAGTTGCTGCTGCTGCTGCTGATGTTGTACTGCTCGGTCGATCTCCATGTCCATGATATGTAGTCAAAGCAGTCAGCCGCTCCCGGAGGAGACCAGCCCAACCCAAAACCAGATCTAATGCCGAGGAGGCGCAAGATGGATAGCCGGGCAGACAAAAACAGGAACACCGCCCTGCCGTGCGTCGTGCTACAGTGACAGTAGACGGCAATCAACCGCCGCTGCACAACTCACGGTAACATGAACCTACACAACCTGCAACCTTCACCCGAACAACTCGTGGTGGAAACGGCCCGCCCCCTCCCAATTGGCGAACTTGTGGAGAGAGACAGCTTCAGAAAGGGTTCTCGAAGCTGGTAGGCCGAAGCAGAAGCTTGAGATGGATCCAGTCCGTCAAAACGTGGCCCGCATGGGTCCTTGTTGATTGATTTGGTCCCGGTCGGCTGGTGTGCGGTCGGATTTTCCCTTTGGGCGTGGCGAAAGACGAGACAGGCTGGGGAAAAGATTGGCGGGTTGGAGAGGACAGACAAGGCACAGCTGCGACTTGGGAGCGGTGTCTCGAGACATCCGAGGAGAATTGTCGGGCCATCCAGAGCATGCAGAACGTCTCTTCAGTGTTCGTTTTCAAATGCTTCCCCTGGTATCCGTAGCGAAAACCTTCCACCCCTCTCGCCTCGCATATACGTCGGAGTAACTCCCATCCCCCCGTAGAACGTGGGTTGCCAGACGGAGTAAAGAGGCTCTCGGAAGACTAAAGCGACCAGGGGATGTCCCCGCACTGGGGCGTCACAAATCGAGTCATGGTCCAGACCGTAACGCGCATAGCTCCAGTCGATGCAGCAGACTTTGAGTTGCAGAGTGTACACCAAATTCTATCATTACTCTCGCAACTCGACTTGTTGTTTCTGTGTATAGAGTAGATGTTAGTAATAGTGCAGCAAGTCGTCGTCGTATTCTGCGTCGCCGCTCCCCCAGACAATCCATTCCGCGCAGCTGGGTTATGTTGGCGGCACCCCTGACTAGCCAATTCGACCACGCCATCACCACACGCAAAAACCGACATCCGTAACCCGGTGTCAGGGCCCTCTCTCTCACCACCTGTTCCCGTGCGATTCCAACGCGCAAAGGAGCTGAGCCTTTTTACCCCAGGGCAAGCTGCAAGATGTGGAGTCTAATATTGGGTCCCCTTTCCCGTCCGCCTTTCCCCTTCGTGAGAAACTGTTCCCACCCCCACGGGGCACCCTTCGTCTGTACTCGCTCCAATGACGATCTAGTCTCGTGATTGCACCTGGCCTTGACAACCGCCCCTCCCCGTAATACCCCCCCTTGGAGAAACGAAGCGCCGCTTGGTGACGCCGTCGTCCCAACGTCCTGCCATTGGACGTGCGTGGTCTGTTGTCTTGGAACCCGTCATCGGGAGTAAACGACCCTCGGCTCTTTGTCGGGTGGCCTGTTGTTCTGCCCTTGGCTCAAAGAGGGCACCAGGCAATTAGTTGGCAGGTCCATTCGAGCCAGATTCGGCATAAGGCGGCGTGCAATATCGAGATGCCATGCTGCTTGCTGCTGTAGCTCGGAAGTCGGAATTTGCTATAAGTACACTCGGAGATCTCTCGACTTCCCAGCAGGATGGGAACGGGGAGACACGCGGCAACCAAAGTCTAGTTCGGCGACAACAACTCCATCTTCTCACTCACACAGCTCGCTTCTTACAATCTCCCATACGCCATGGAGCTGAAGCAGTCAGAGAGCCATGGTGTAGACCATGTCGACATCACGCAGGAACCACGCCTCGACGCACCCGAGGGATCGCCTCTGCCGTGGTACAAGCAACATGAGCTCAGGAAGCTGTACTTCATGATGGTCTTCCTCTTCCTGGGATCGACGACACTAGGCTACGATGGAAGCTTACTGAACGGGCTTCAGACCATGCAGTCATGGCAGTCTTGTAAGTGTTGCATTGTTCTTCCATCATACCTTGCCCGAAAGGGCCCTTCATATGGCAATGTCAAGTTGAAAGTGACATCGCGACAACAAGCTGACACCGTCTCACTCAGACTTTGACCACCCGACCGGAAGCCGTCTCGGCATCTTTGGCGCCATGCCCGGCTTCGGCGGCCTCTTCGTCCTCCTGTTCGCCCCGTATATCGCCGACGGCCTCGGCCGAAAGACGGGCACCGCCGTCGGATGCGTCTTCGTCGTCGCCGGCGCTCTCCTGCAGGCCTTCCCCAAAGAGGGCGCGGGCAGAGACGCAATGTACCTCATTGGCCGCTTCATCATGGGCGCGGGCTCCAACATCTCCAACGGCACGTGCCCGCTGCTCATTACCGAGGTCGCGCATCCGAGACACCGCGGCAAGGTCACGACTCTCTACAACACGCTCTGGTGTAAGGAAATCCCATCCAGGAGGAAGAATGCGTTGCTGACAGTTTGAAATCAGACCTCGGTTCGATCATCGCAGCCTGGACTTGTAAGTTATCCCCGCCGACCTACCCTTTGCGCGCTTCCTAACAGCTTCAATAGGCTTTGGCACGCTCACACAGCAACACGGCGACATCCAATGGCGCCTGCCCACCGGCCTCCAGTGCATGATGCCCGGCATCCAGCTGCTCGCCGTGTGGTTCCTGCCAGAGAGCCCGCGCTGGCTCATCAGCAAGGGCAAGGAGGAGCAGGCGAAGCGAGTGCTGATCAAGTACCACGGCAACGGCGACGAGACCGACGCTTTCGCGCACTGGGAGTTTGCAGAGATCTCGAGCACCCTCAAGTTGGAGAGGGAGGCGGCGGCGAACAGTGGGTGGATGGAGCTGGTGCGCACGCCGGGTAACCGCAAGCGGTGCGCTCTGATCATCGCGACGGCCATTTTTTCGCAGTGCTCTGGCAATGGCCTGGTTTCGTATTATTTGAGTGGTCAGCCTTTTCCATCTTTCGTGATAGTGGGAGCGGTAACTAACATTCGAGGCAGTTATTCTGAATACTATCGGTATCAAGGAGTGAGTTGCACCTTTCGCAAGACTTGCGATGACATGCTGACGCGGTTCTTCCACAGCTCGATTACACAGTCGTACATCAACGGCGGCCTTACCATCTGGTCGTGGCTCGTATCACTCACAGCCGCATTCTTCGTCGACCGAATCGGACGCCGCGTGCTGTTCCTCTTCGCCGGCATTGGCATGCTGCTTTCATTCTCTATCTGGACGGCGTGTAGCGCAGTCTACGCTCAGACAGAGTCGTCTTCGGCTGGCATCGCTGTGGTAGCGATGATATTCGTATTTTACGGTACGTAATAAATCCGAGTGCTATGATGTAAGTGTCTCCTACTGACAAAACTTCTTCTCAGGTGTCGCTGGCGCTGCTTGGCCCGGTCTGACAGTCTCTTACACCGTCGAGATTCTCCCCTACAACATCCGCGCCAAAGGTCTCACGCTGTGCTTCTGCTTCACGGCGCTGAGCGGTGTCTTTAACCAATGGGTCAACCCGCTCGGAATTGAGCAGTTGGAATGGCGTTTCTACTTTGTTTACATTGCAATGTAAGTGTCGTACCCGATGTTGTGTCAGTGACACTTTGCTAATCAAGGCCGCCAGCTTGATTATTGAGGTCTTGGTCATCTATTTCTTCTTTGTGGAGACCAGAGGTCCCACGCTGGAGGAGATTGCTGTGCTGTTTGACGGCAAGGACTCCGCCGCTGGGGTGGCGAGGCATGAAGCGCAAGCGCAGGCTGAGAAGGTCGAGAAGAGAGAGTCGGCGTGAGAAAAGGGAAAAGAGGTTATGAAGAAGTCGAATAGGAGTTATGGAGTCGAGTTTGGTCTCGGACTAAACTGGAGGAATAGTTGTCTTGAATGATACCAATAGCGGTGCCGCTTTGTACATATAAGCATAAGTTGTGCTTTTATTCTGTTCCATATTTACGCTTGGCTATTTTGGCAACTTTTCCTGGCAACAAACGACAAAATGTTGAAGAAGCTGACAAAAACTCAGGAAATAGCCCGCTAGACCCAGGCATAGAAAATCAACATTACGGCTCTATCTCTTGGCCCCGACTAGTTGCACACACCACAAACTCCATGGCAGTATGTGATGGCCACTACTCGTCACTTCAACGAATGGGAAGGCAAAATGATTATATCCAGTTCAATTTTCAGCAGTGAGCTACCATCTATGTGACTCTACAGAACCAGACCCATACACTAGGAAATCCCAAGCACGCTATTCCGCAGTGATGCCGACAACCGGGTCACCAGACCAAGCCGCCGGAAGATGTCATCAACCGCAACGGCCTGCTTATTTGCAGACGGGGATGTTGATAACCTGGCCCTCCTTGAGGAGGAGGGGGTCGACACCCTCGTTGGCGGCGAGCAGGGCGTTAACGTCGAGGCCGAGGTCGCCGGCGACGATGAAGAAAGTGTCGCCCTTCTGGATGGTGTAGGTGGCGGGGCCGCCCTCGACGCAGGTGGCGGTGCCGGGCTTGGACAGGCAGGAGGTGTTGTCGGGGTTGCAGATGTGGGTGGGGACCTTGAGGACCTGGCCGAGGAGGATGAGGTTGGGGTTCTCGAGGCTGTTGAGCTTGGCGATGTCGCAGATGCCGGAGCTCAGCTTCTGGGAGATGATGGTGAGGGTGTCGCCGGAGACGACGGTGTAGTCGACGACGGGGCCCTGGGAGCAGGTGGGGGTGGCGGAAGCGGTGGCGGAGGCGGTACCCGTGGGGGTGACCTGGGTGGGAGTAGCCTGCTGTGTAGGTTGTTAGCAAGAATGGTCTTGGGTGTTTGTGTTGTTTGCAGATGTGTGGTGGAAGAGAGCTCAAAGCGCTGATCCCGGGGAAATGGCGCCGAGTTGTCTACTTACAGGAAGAGCGGCAACGAGGCCGGCAGCGGCGAGGAGGGTGGTGAAGATGTAAGAGGTCTGCATTTTGAACGGTTTGGATGGTATCAAAAAAAAAGATGATTAACTGAAGAGCGAGCGAATTTGGGTAAGTTGAAACGATTGTGTAGCTGGTTTAGCGAAAGACTGGATCGAAGAGCTGGATGCTGATGATGCTTCAGAAAGTCTGCTCAACACTGACGATCCCTCATCTACTTATACAACTGATTGCCGCCCCGGCCCCAAGGAGGAAAGGGGAGGAAACCAACAGCTTTGACGCTAGCATTCTAGATTCGGGAACTACCAATTCGAATGGCCTCCGTCAATGTTGTTTGTGGGTCGCAAGGGGCTCAGGGGGGGGCTATGCGAGGTTGAGTTCAGATGGGTTGAAGCCATTTCCAGACGCTGGTTTACCCCAAGGGCCTGTCCGCGGGGAACGTGGCTGCAGGGCGAGAGATGCGACGGAACCGCGTTCCCGGCTTGCTGTCGCTGTCACGGCGAGCCGAGCGAAGCTGTCCCCGAGCCACGGCGCTGGGATATCGGCAGTCTCGGGCATGATCATGTTCCCAGCAGGGCGAGGTGCCCAAACTCTAATTTCTGGAGATTATGCCCCCTTTTTTGACTCGTGTTGGCTGTCAATCTGGGGACATCCTTGTCGAATCGTCCGGTGTTGTTGGAGAGTTGAGACGACGTTTCTAGAAGCTCAATCTATTCGCACTCTAAAACCCCCCTTCCACTGAGCAGAAACCGTTGCCCCCTTACGCGTTTCTTCTTGGCCATTTCAATTTGACGGTGACGGTCATGTCGATGATGATGCAGCATCTCGGGATAGTTGAAAAGTTTGCAACGAGAAGCGGAGGACCAGAGTTCACAAGTGCATTGCGAGAACTCACGCAGCAGAGTTATTGATTTAGCCGCCAACCTTAGAAGTGGTTGATCCCAAAAGTTGGTTCTTGTTGGTCACTTACATGCCACCAATATCACGGGACTTAATAGCCGGGGCAATCAAACAAGGTTTGAGCCTCATCAACCTGAGCCCCACCACATCGTCCGAACGCTCCAGTCTCATCTCCAACTGCAATCGGGCTGGACCCGACTCATCATCAGGCTGTTCATCAGAAGAAGTCAAACAATTCCGTTAATGACTTCAATCTGGTGAAGGCACATCGTTGTCGTTTCACCGCTTCTAGAATTTGGCCGCCAATTCAATATTCGACATTGGCGAGATGAAGCAACAGAGTGACAATGATTACTCTCAGAAGTCTTGAGTCAACCCAGGGCAGTCCCGGTTCGGTTTCGGGCTGGTGAAGCACCTCCGCGTGGGGCTGGGGAAAGGTCCAGAGTCCCACCCAGCACCAAGCCACTCGGGCTGCCAATGACTCCCGGGACTTCCGATCGGTTTGAAGCCTTTCAGAAACAGTGACCCTGAGGCGGTGCCCGCCAGTACCGGGACATCCATCTCAACTGCATCAATACAACGGAGGAGTCTGCCAAAATGCAACCTCGTGTTGGCCCTGAAGGGATGACTGATGGACTTGGACGGACCAAAAACGGGCTTGACTTCCAAAATCTGCATCTGTCGCCTTGGTCAGATATTGCTCTATAGTCTGAATCCAAGCATCTGGCTCTTTTCCTTTTGCCATCCAGACTTGGCATTACGCCGTTAATAAGCGTAAGGAGGACCATAGACTTTTTTGATCTATTCTGAGGGCACTCGGTGCGCGTGCGGCGTCTTCAGCGAGCCAAGCTTCAGTCACATGGATTACTCAACGGGAGATCTTCCAAATTTGAGCAAGCCCGTCCGTATTCGGCAATGTTCCATACGATCTGGCTCAACGGCTTTGGGGAGCTTGGATCTGGAGTGGAGATATTTATCGAGAAAGCTAATGTTTGGAGATGTCAGCTGATTTGGACGAAGTCACAGTCCAATAGCATGATCAGTCAAGGAGAAGGGGGTTCACCTGCATCGGGTTGAGGCCGGTGCTTTTCATCAAGACCAAGCGTACGGGCCAGTTTGTGACTTGAGTACAGTTCCGCGGAAACGGACGAAGCCGCGCGGTTTAAGCACATAGTATATGCCCCTATTCTCTTTGGCAGTAGCCATGGGATGCGTGTATATCTCTGCATAGCTGACTTTTGTCCCATAGGATGTTTCGGAGATGATTCCCAGGACTGGTGATGCTCGCGCTCCTCTTTCGTCTGCAGGACCGCGATTGCGAGCGGATTGCGAGATCTAGCATGAACTTCACACACGATGTCGGCGTATAACACTACCAAGTCCCGAAACCTTAAGCAAAGGCGTAACACCGCTTCACAACTTGGGGCCTACAACATGGAAATCATGGGAGTAGCCAACTGCCAGTTTCAGGAGTTCGATATTGGTGGTTTGTGGAAAGTACCTTATCTAGGGGCATTATGACAGCGGGGTCCAAGCCGGGAGACGGCATAATCGATGCCGTTGATTACGAATGACTCGCTTCGTCATCGAGCTTGGAGGGAGATGGCTGACATGTCAATCAGCGGCAACCGGTACCGGAATTAATACCCGACGCGTTTGTTGACCGCTACTCATTTTGGTGATGGATCTGGAGAGCCTCAACATCGTTGCGTTGCGCATGTATTAATTACTCAGTTAGAGAAACCGCTTCCCTTTAAGCTTGTGTAAAGAGCCAATACCTTCCAAGTACGATGTGAACTGTATATAAAGAAAACACTATAAGTATTTCGATGGAAATATTTATCGTATTGTGGTTGTTGACGGCACGATGCTTACGTCACTACTGGTTCGGCACACGATATATTTTCTTTCTATAGAACTCTGGCAACCGCGATTCAGTCTAAGTCCCGTGAGATGGAAAGTTGGCTTTTTAGCTGAGTAGTCTATACCTGCCTTTGAGAAATACACGATGAGATGTTCCGCAAGATTCACGTCAAGTTTAACTGCGAACACCTGACGTTATTGTTTGACGATACGCGCTATCCGTGCGAATAACCTCATGGCGGCTCAGCGGCCGGAGATTTCTTTTCTATCCGACATTGAGATCAGCTAGAAATACATCATCTAGCAGTTTTGGACCATAGGATCATGGTCCGTTGTTTCTCCGCACGAAGTTGGAGACGATCCCCAGATTGGAACATCCCCCGCCTCCGCACTTAAGCGCCCCAGCTCAACCCCAACCGACGCCTTGCGCACAAATCACAACTCGATCACCAACCAGGTTCGGGAGTTAGAAGGGCAATCATTTGTGCGCAAGTGGAAAGACTTGGCAACTGCGTAACACTTCTTTGAACCGGTGGGATGATGTTGCGTCGCGTGGTGGAGTGTACGGATCGCGAACCACTCGGGAACTCGTCGATGGAGGCAGGAAATGGTTTGATATCAATTTGATCAAGACATATATAATGCTTCGTACATGGTCTCACTTGTTTCGCATGATTGATGGGCAAGCTCCAAGGCGCTGATCTCAGTCTACAATCACGATGAAGCTTCTTCAGCTGGCGTCGACCGTCCTCGCCGCTACCATGGCGGTGGCTCAGACTTTTGACAACCCCGTGATCTATGAGGATCTCGCCGATCTCGAAGTCATTCGCGTCGGCGACACCTACTACTACACGGCCTCGACAATGCACTACTCGCCCGGCGCACCCGTTTTGAAAAGTTACGACCTCATCAACTGGGGGTTCATCGGACACTCAGTACCAGAGCTTACTTTCGGCGAGAGGTACTACCTGAACAGCACCGAAAGGGCGTACGTTGGTGGCATCTGGGCAAGCTCTCTGCAGTACCGCGAGAGTAACGGATTGTTCTACTGGTATGGGTGCATCGACTTCAGCAAGACGTACATCTTCACTGCGTCAGATCCCGCCGGCGAGTGGCAGAGCCACCCGCCGCTGGACGAGTGCTTCTACGATCTTGGAGTTCTTGTCGACGAAGACGATACGATGTACATTGCATATGGAAAGTACAACATCAGCGTTGCTCAGATGTCTGCTGATGGCTTACAACCCGTCCGACAAGAGGTCAGTTGCCGTGTTGTGTTCGATGAGGCTGTTATTAACTATGTGTAGGTGGTATGGACCGATTCCACGCGGTACTTGGAAGGATCCAGATTCTATCATATCAATGGCAGCTACTACATTTGGGTGACTAAGCCTGCAGACGAGCAGCATGTTTTGAAGGCCGACAACCCTTGGGGCCCGTACACAAACAACACCGTTCTCGAACGCATGACTTCTCCAATTCCCAACTCAGGAGTACCTCATCAGGGCGGTATCATCGATACTCCCGAAGGCAATTGGTTCTATATGAGCTTCCTTGACGCCTACCCAACTGGGCGCATTCCCGTTCTGGCTCCGCTTTCATGGGACGAAGAGGGCTGGCCTCATATTGTGACTGACGAGGCCGGAGGATGGGGAAAGACTTATCCCTTGCCTGTGACTACAGATAAGACTGTCAACCCAGTCGGAGAAGTTTTGGATAGCTTCGATGGATCTAAACTTGGCCCAGAGTGGGAGTGGAACCACAACCCTGACAACACCGCTTGGGAGCTTGGAGCTGACGGCCTCAAACTACACACGGCGACGGTTACCTACGACCTGTACTCGGCTCGCAACACCCTCACGCACCGCATTTTGGGACCCAAGAGCAGTGGTACCTTCCGCCTTAACCTAGCCAACATGGCGGATGGAGACATCACTGGCGTCTCGATCCTGAGGGATGAGTCGGCTTACATTGGTCTCCAGAAAGAGGGCGATTCTCTCAAGCTGTTCGTCGTTCACGACATTCTGGCTCCCGAGAGTACAGGATGGCAGACTACCTCGAATGGAACCGTCGTAGCCACTGCGGAAATCGATCTGACGACGATTGCCACTGGAGCTGGAGACATCTGGTTGAGGGCTACGGCTGATGTCACGCCCTCCTTTTGGGTGGCGGAGAACACCAACGCTGCGCAGTTCTCGTACAGCACTGATGGGGAGACTTTCAGTCAGCTGGGAGACAGCTGGCATCTGCATAACCGCTGGCAATATTTCATGGCCTTCAGATTTGCGGTGCAGAACTTTGCAACCAAGTCTTTGGGTGGTTCTGTCCTCGTAAAGGAATTCAGCTTGAAGTCGGTTGAGTAAAGCATCGAATTACTTTCAAAGCAATCGTGAATCGATTGTATGCGTCTCTCTCATTCGGTAGACCATCAGGTCGCATGGACATATGTTGTAAAATGAATTACGATTGAAGTCAGGTACATTTTCAGGAACGAGGCAGTTCCTAAACCAGAATCATCATCTTGTGCATATGCAATTTGTTTACAGCCTGAGATGTCTCGACCAAACGTTTGTTTTTCAATGAAAAAGGGCAAAGCGCAATTGAAATTCATGGCATGACGTTTTTGTATCGTTTGTAGATTTTGCATGCATTGCAGGGCAGCGGTTAAGAAAGTCGTGATTTTTCTCTAGCCATAACACGCATCCATCGGCGGTGTTACATTTGAGAAAGACATATTTGTGATACTAACTGTGGTCGAGATATGCCTTGGGGGACCTTTCGAGTCAAGACTTGCTGACGTACATGACCGACATACAGCCTTCGAAAATCAAATCCTTAACAGATCACCAGTCTTTCTTCCAATACGCCTATGCTAAATTCAAAGCAGAATCTGTCGGAAAAATCACAATTGCCTGAAAAGACAAGCTCAGGAGATGCCAGATGAACAGAGGTTGACGGACCTGTAGTCAATGTTCAGCGGCTTCATGTATGTCTGGCTGGGTATCGCCAATCATACGAATGGCGAACTCGAGCCAAACGGACGGGGTGGCCGACCTATGCTGTATTGAAAGACACAAACTGAGACAAAACTTGTGCAAACTTAATTAGATTGCTGGAGAGGCTCCTGCGTTTCTTTTCCGCATCTCTCGGATATCTCGCATTTGACCATTTTCGCGTCAACGCGGTCGCTAACACTCCCCGTGTTCCAGAATGAAGGAGCACCGGGACCACTACTCATGAAATACGGACTACCGCGGACAGAAAGTCGCCGGATGGTCTGACAGTCTTCTATAAAAATCGCAGTCTGTTTCTCTCACTTTGCCAATCCCGTCTCGTCCTCATCGACTATTACTTCTACCGCTTCTATCCTCCTAACAACTCAACTCTCTTATTTTTACGACTCAACATGAAGTCCTTCATGCTGCTTGTTCTCGCTGCCACTTCAGTATTTGGCGCAGCCGTTTCTCCTCGTGCCGACGCAGAGATCGACTGGGCCCTCGTCAAGCGTCAAGACCTTTGCTCTACTTGCATTCGCGCCAATGCTTGCAACAACAGCAACAGAGCATTCTGCGCTGGTCAGGGCTGCTGCAATTAAGGCGTGACTTCGGTAAGCTCTATCTTGGGAAGCAAGCTTCATTCGAATTAACATTAATTGATCAAAAACGACACTAACACCGTTATCAAGGACCTTTTGGATTATGGAGGTGGACTCATGGCCAACTTAGGAGTCGCACGCATCGACTTGCTATGGATATGTAGATAAGGCAATAAACTTCCATGTCACGGTCATCTAGGAAAGTATCGAAGTCAGCTCATGTTGAGATGTTCAACTGTTAGGATTCAGATGAGGATCGTTGCACAGTAACCCCTGATGATCGCCCGGAAACCTTAAGTGCGACTCTACCGTACTGCAGGGATTCTCAGCGGAAGTCCGTAGACCTTTTAGCAACATAACAGCAGAGAAACACACTTTTCAAAGACAGACACGATATTTTCAGTCAGTCCATAAGAGAACGAAATGATGTAAGTCATGGAATGCTTGCCATGTAATATTTCTGCAGAGCTTTTAGCAGTACATGGGCATTCACCGCAAAGACTTTTGACCGCAGACAACGAATGTGCCAAACGTTGCTCCTGTCTCGAGCATTTCATCCTCAAAGCGCTCTTCCAAACGATCAAAGATGGAGTCTGGGAGTTCAAGGCTCATTGCTATTGAATACGGTTAGCAGCTGATCATTTTACGGTTGCTACCCTACTCAGGCAATGTCATAAACTCGTACCTTTCGCCGCCCCAATAACTGTTGGAATTGTCAATTTAAATGGTTCGATAGACAGTTTTCGAAGGGTTTCGTCCGCAATTCTCTTTCCTGCGGGGATCTCGAGGCGTTGCAGTGTCACGTTCTTTAGCCCGGCCTTGGTGAATGATTCATCCAACTTGGAGCTGAAACGACCTCCCATACCACCCGCTTCGAAAACGGCTTCAAAGAGTTGAAGAACCTCGTTGAATGCAGAGGGATGCTCGGTGCGACCTGCTGAAAGATCCATCTCTTGGATCTGAAGCCAGCCTCCCGGCGCAAGTGTTTCTGAGGTCCACCTCAGGAAAGCTGCACCATGAATGCACCATCAAGACCTACCTGCTAGGTTGGAGACTACACGATCCGCACCGGCTTTTCCGCATCCTGGTAGGACGAAACGAACATGGGTAAAGTTGAAGGTCCTGGCTAAGTCAGGTGCGGGCCGTTCACATGCATCTCCGGTCGTGTAGCGAATGTTGCCATCGGGAGATTCAGGGAGGAAGGAAGGCATGTAATCGAGACCGACAAGTTGTGCAGATGGCGCAAGCTCTTGTCTGAGATCTCTTAAAAGGATTCCTAGATCGACTGATCAGAATGACAGCGACAGGAAATTTGATTCAGGCGGTCGGGACTTACCATCAGCACAGCCGACGTCGAGAACCTTTAGGGACGGATCACTGAGATCTACCGATGCGAAGACAATCTTGTTATCCAGACAGCCTTGGAACCATTGGTGCTGTTTTCGGAGTCGTTCAATCTCGCGCTTCGTTTCGCGAAGAAGGTATTCTGGGTCATGCTGGTCTGACATGGTGGAGATTTGGTTGCTTTATTGCTTGCTTCACCTTGAAGGCTTGAATTCACATTCCATGCAGCACGAGAGAACAATGTAGTACTTATACACACATCGCTGGAAGGTCTTATCACGCCTTTTGCCATCAAATTTCAATTCGCTCTGCTAGATCCGTAAGACCGAGCTCACCTGTCGGAAACATTTCGAACCCCAGACGAAAAGTCTCCGAGGCCCAGTGTTTGGTCAGATCGTGGCGTCGCAAGCGAGATCTTCAACCTTGTTAGGATCGGGATCAATTACATTGCCCAGTATAATAATTCAGAAAGGCTTCTGCCGTACAATTAAGGAATCCGAACTTTAGGTTGCATCGAACAGCCTGAGATTGCCCCTCATACCCAATCTGCCGGGGAACAATATTGATCTTCTAGACATTCACGTCCCTCTTCAGAACACGCGTCCCACTTGAGAACATGCGAAGACCCTTATGGCTACTGGACTGCGATTGCACCATGCATCCGTCATCGTCCAAGTGTCGCCAAAAATGGTCTTCTGTCGTACCAAAGTTCCCGGTTAAAGAACAGAGCCAAGTCTTTCGAGAAACACCACATTAGGATGACAATGCATAGGCCCAACACATGGAGTTCGAGTGGTTTCATTTGTTCATGATCCTAGGAAAATTCGTGGTGACACCAGATTTGGCATGGACCAGCATCCTCTAGGGTTCGTCTTATGTGAGATCATAGGAATAGGTAAGACTATGGACGAATCAAGGTCGACGGGCAAAAAGGCGACCAACCACAAGACGTAACGCTAGCGCAAGTTCCCAAATCTTCAGCTTATCGTCCCTCCACAGTGCCACGCAGGCTTACATCGGAATATGCGCAGCTTGCGGGGTAAAGGTACTTTGGTGTTCCGTAGATAAGTTTCATCGCTGTCGGAACGGAATGATGTTCCGGCTGACAAGTTGTGTTCTCATAAATGACAACTGAAAATATGGATTCGCCCAGAGGTTTTTGTTGACACGTTTTCTGACGGAGTCTTCTCAAATTTCATCCGATTTCTTTTCTCTTCTGGGGGCATCTCAAACTATAATCATGGCGCCAGCGATTGATATTAAGGTAGAATGGATATCCTCTTTTTCTTAAAAATATTCCAGCTAATGAAGTTCAGACCTATCCGGGCAATATCATCAACGGAGAATTTGCCCCAACAGCCGAAACCCGGCACTCAATTGACCCCGCGACGGAAGAGTCTCTCTACGAGGTCCCGGTCGCCACCAAACAACAGCTTGACGATGCAGTTCAACACGCCAGGAACGCTTTCAAGACATGGGGCAAGACAACTCATGAGGAGAGGTCAAAGCTCGTGCTGCAGTATGCGGACGCTATTGAAGAAAACAGGGAAAGCCTAGAGAAGCTGCAGACCATGGAGCAGGGCAAGCCTTTGGGCCTAGCTAACTCGGAAATGACCATGACTATAGCTTGGCTGCGTGCTTTTACAACTATGGAAGTGAAAGACGAGGTTCTCGAGGACAACTACGAGAGAACCATCTACTCGACGTTCCCTCCCCTTGGAGTTTGCGGTGCCATTGTCCCCTGGAACTGGCCCATGCTATTGGGTTTGGGCAAGGTCGGACCTGCGCTGATGACGGGCAACACGATCATCATGAAACCGTCGCCGTATACGCCGTACTGCGACCTGAAGTTGGGCGAGATCGCAATGTCTATCTTCCCTCCCGGAGTGTTCCAAGTCCTTAGTGGCAACGATGATCTCGGTCCATGGATGACGGCACACCCAGGAATCGACATGATCGCTTTCACCGGATCGATTGCTACGGGGAAGAGAGTCGCGGAGAGCTGCGCTAAAACTCTCAAGAGATGTCTTCTCGAGCTTGGCGGCAACGATGCTGCCATTCTCTGCGAGGATGTTGACATCTCAAAGTGTCTGCCCAAAATCGCGACGCTTGTTTTCTTGAACTCGGGCCAGATTTGCATGCTAGTGAAGCGAATCTACGTCCACGAAAAGATCTATGACGAGTTCAGAGATGCCATGGTAGAGTTCACTAAAAACAACATCAAGACTGGTGGGGGCTTTGAGCCGGATGTTGTTGTTGGGCCTCTCCAAAACAGCATGCAGTGAGTACCTTGTCACTGTCCAAATTTACCGATCGCAACATCTTACTGACGATGATGGACCAGGTATGAGCTGGTCAAGAACATGTACGCAGACATCGAAAAGTGCGGTTGGAAAACAGCACTGGAGGGTTCTGTCCGTGAAACCTCCAAGGGCTACTTCATCGAGCCTGCGATCATTGACAATCCACCTGAGGACTCTCGTATCGTCAAAGAAGAGCCGTTTGGACCAATTGTGCCGTTGCTGAAGTGGTACTCCGAGGAGGATGTAATCGACCGTGCCAACGGCCTTGAAACGGGCCTCGGCGCATCGGTGTGGAGCAAGGATCTGAAGCGCGCTGAGCGGATGGCCCGGTGCCTCAGTGCCGGAAGCGTCTGGGTCAACTCGCATTTCGACGTTGCACCCAATGTTCCCTTCGGAGGTCACAAAGAGAGTGGAATCGGAATGGAATGGGGCATTGAAGGATTGAAGCAATACACCAACACGCGGAGCCTTTGGGTATGGAAGAAAGTCTTTGAGTAACTGGTTGGTTCCTATGTGCACAGGATCGGGCGCGGTTCCGGATTGAATGGCGCCTGCTTAGAGACGAACCATCGGAAGCCTTAATTCATCCAGTTTTCTTCATTGCAAGACCGTCGAATGTCCGTCCGTCCGTCTATCTGAAAAAGTCCTATTTGTGAACTGAGCCGCGCGGATCGGAGCATAAGTACAAGGAGTATCGATGTAGCCACGGCCGACGGCACTGACAGTTCTAGGCCCGGTGCGGTGACGGGGGCTGAGCTTCAGCGCTCTGTTGCTTCAAGCAGGATTTGCCGAGTCAGGGCGACCTGTTTCCAGGACTTTGTGGGTCGTCGCAGACACGAGGTGGCCGAAACGAGACTGCGGACTTCTCGATAGATGCAACGGCATCATTCGATTGATACACATGGATTCTCAGTGCAGAATCCCGCATGTCAAGCAGATGGTCTGAAGTTCCCATGATATCCAGTGTTCCCAAGTTAGACAAATGAGGTGAGTATCGGTCATTGGATGAACCCTCTGTTCGTTGAGCCAGGTCGAGATTGCCAAGAACCGATAGAATTGAGCACCTCACCAAGACTTTGGCATTCGGCCAGAGAGAAGCTCGAAGCTGGCGTTCCAAAATGCAATTGAACTCTTGCTAAGCATTTGTAACCAGGATCAATCTATCAATCTGAAAATAGCTCTGAGCAAGTCGCAATGGATTGTATCGGCAATATTTAGATGTGACGTAGCCGATTTACCCGGAATATCGTTCCTGAAAGCGAGCTCAGTTGCAATAACTCTATCCCAAAAGTCCTCCAGGTGACATGTCTGGGGTAATAACCCAGGTCTGTCTAATCCAGATTAGGAGCCAACAAGAGAGGGCTGAAACGTCACTATTAATCTATTCGGCGCGCATGAAGCAATGCCACACCTCGCTATGTTCATTAAGGTTCTCGCCTCGCTGCAAGCGGGAACCCCGACAACGCTCAGGCCTGAGTGAGCTGACAGTGGAGGGAGCTTTCGCCCAGCCGCCTACCTCCCACAACACCCCTGGGGAGATTCTATTCGCGACGACACAGTCCCTGGAACCGAGGAACCTCGTTTGAGTCAGGGAAATCGCGATCTACCCGAGCGCTGATCAACAGCTTCTCAGGCGACAAGGACAGCATATAAGAAAAGAATAAACACCCACCGTATTTCGTGATCATCATCCAACTCAATCAACCTCTATCAACCCACTTCACTCATTCCATCAACTCTCATTCTCTTCAATCAACGCTCTCTTCGAGGACACAAACCAACACAACATTCAAAATGCAGTTCCCTACCTTCGCTGTTCTTGCCCTGGCTGCTGTCGCCTCGGCTGCGTCTGTCCCTCGCGCCACCACCTACGAGACCGCCAACTATCTGTCTGTCTGCCAACAGGGCACCAACCTCTTCTGCACTGGCAACACCGGCGTCTGCCAGCGCGGCAAGACTGACACCTTCGACGCCAAGGCCACCAAGGACAACGAGGACGCCTGCAAGGGTCTTAAGCGAGGCGACAGCTGCACTCAGACCGTCGCCTGCGTCTAAGTGCGAGGGGAAATATCCTAGGGGTCGATTTGAATGGGTCATCATACACAAGCGATTATGTTTGCATCAGAGGCATGAGCTTTTCAGTCTCACTTTGATTTCACAACTTCATATTCTCAGTACATACAGAATAAAGACAATGTACAAACAGTCTCCGCAGCACCTTCTATGAATGCATGTCGACTGCTTCCACAGCTATCGCGAAGAACAAATACTAGCTTAGATCTGCCCGCGCGGCGACCGCACGGCGGGATTCAACGAACCACTCGCTCAATTGAGCCTAGCTTAAGCGTAAATCTATCAGATGATTCATAGAGCGAGCAGCTGGTGTGTCGGTGAGGGGCAAAATACACCATGTCTTTTCTTTCAGAAAGAGAAGACGGGCAACGACAAACATGATATCCAAGCGCAGAACCTAATGGTTCGCCAAGAAAGAAGCAAGACCTAAAAATTGGCATGCGCTGCGGATTTGAAGCCGGAATAGGTGTGGTAAACCGCTTCCATTAGCCCGAATTGTTCCCGGTTTATCGTGTTCTCTAGTCAGCCATCAAAACCCTGACTTTCTCTTCAGCACTTGAAAGGCATTTAGGCAGGCTACACCTTCCGATTTAAAGCTAAATCCACCCCATAGTTTACAAAGTAAGCTCTCAGTATCGATGTTTGACCTTCCTGGGATGAGAGTCGCGCTGCCTGGGTGCCCAGGGCCCCAGGCAGCCGACTCGACCTTCGACCTCGCCGAGTTGCGGAACGCATTACCTCACAGTTCGCAGTCTCTGGTGGCAGTAATTATATCAAATACAAGAATGCTTCAAAAGACGTCATTCGGGATGGCGTGCCAAACAAGAATAATCATCACCATGCGCAAGCCTCAGGTGGTCCTAGAAGACCTTTTGTCTAGTGCAATTGTTGCGGGCCATTACTTTACCGATGAGCGCTTTATTACGAACCTACTCAATCTTGCCAGCAAACATTACCAGGACACGCCCTTCATCCCGGCTCGAACGTTGCATGCCACCGACTACACACGCGAGAAAATAGCCTGGAATCGTCGTCTTCCAATGCCTGCGCCTGCTCTCTCTTGTCGGGAGGCCCGGACGACATTGAGGCCCCTGGTTCACAACATTTACGACAACGGAAGGGTGAAATTGGACCCCGTACACAAAAGACGGGTGACTTGGATCACCTCTCGTGATACATTGAATATAGGCCCATCGGGAGGCTATTCTGTTTCGCTGCACAAGGAATACGGCCCTAAACTGTCTCAATTTGGACACATCGTGCTTTTTTTAGAGCATATCCAAGAGGGCCTCAGGATAGGCAGCATATCGGACATTTGTGATCAAGGAGATGGCTTCGACTACCATAAGCTTGAGCGGATCGGGATCCTCATCCACGAAGTCGAGATCGTGATACCAATAGGGCTGGCATTTCGTGAGCAGTTGTTCGTGTCAAGAGATGACTTTCCCGGATGGACATGCGATCACGAACAGGGCTCAGTATGGGGCTGCAACCCTCACTTTGTGGAAGTTGTCGATATGAGGGATAATCATCGGGTTGAAAACATCCTCAGCCTACATATTGCATGGGATACTGGCGGTTGCGCATGGTCTCGCGAGGAGAAGCTGGATCGAGAAACGTGGTGGCAGAAGGAACGTAACTCGGAAGCCAGGGAGGCGATGGCAATGATGAAGGCGTTGGAGTTGTGGGAACAAACATCCAACGGCTGAAGAGCAAGGTTGCCATCTCTGGGCTCCATCAGACAGTTGCAATTCCAGAGCTCATACCCGCCGTAAAGTTTGTCTTCAAGTTCCCTGAATAGTCGCCGCCACGCAATACCATGGATCGAATCAATGTGCTATGCGGTGAGTGTAGCGACATGTGCCATATTACGAACGTGCGGCTTTCCATCGGGGTGGTCTAACCTTTCTGGACAAGAGGTCCAAAGAGCCTAATTTATAGCTTCGATTACGGATTGGTCACGACGAAGGTAGCCTTTGAGGCATCCGGAAAACCAACGGAAACAAATCAGTAGATCAATACAAAAATAGCTATCTATATTATCCTACTAGCATATTAGAAGGCAATCTGATTTCCGATGGATAGTCAATTATAGCCGTAAGCCTTATCCCCTATATCATCAAGCTTGGCAACAAACTCCCTCCCGCCGGCGAAACACTCAGCCAATCGCCGCGAGATTGTATCAGAAGGCTTAATCACATATTCTGGGATCACAAGGTTGCCGTTCCTCCACCCCCGCGTGACCTTATTGGGGCTACCTTTCTTTGATCGTTCCTCGAATCTCTTGAAACCGATGAGGGAATTGGGCCGATACGTCGAGTTGCTTTGGTAGCGCAAGAAGACCGACGGATGAATCTCCTCATTTGTCTCGCTTCTGTCATTGACGGCATTGTCATCCTTGTATCGCCCAGGAGTACGATACTTTGACCCTGACATCTTCATCATACCAGTGAAGCTGTCGACAATGGTGCCTAAAGCCCATCCGTCCTCCGGAACCCCCTTTTTGGAGGCCTTGTAAATTCCAGTGAAGTCCAAGGCCTTCCAAAATGGCTTGGTGACCCAATTAGACCCGTAATCTTTGCCACCCTTGAGGTCCTCGATCATTCTCTTTCGCTGCTCAACTTCACGATCGGCCAAAGTTGATTGAGTGTTTTCCTGACGCCTTTTATCATCGTCGAGTTGAAGATACGGCCTGATTTGGTCACAGATCCAAGCGAAGGATATGAGAGCAAGTTCTGTATGTGTTATTGATCACGCAAGTATTTCGAGGGAACACAAAACTTACGTTCGAAGTCGGACTCATCACCAGTTAAGATGTTCGGATTACCACCACCAACGTTGATGTGAACACCGGGGAACCACACTTGTTTGAGCTCTGAGTTTCTCCCCTGCAATTCTTCGTAAACCGCACGAGCTATAAACTCTTCCCATGCCTTCGACTTCTCAGCCTCACTAGCCCCCTTTTTCAGGATCCTGGCGAATCCATCCTGTAGGTCCACTATGCTACTCTGATTGAGTTCGCAGAGATCCATCTGGTTCTGTGGAGAGCGGTGCCAAAGGGTCGGGGAAAACGGTTTGCGGTGCTCATCGATAGCCATCGCATGGAACGCACGTTTGATAACTGATCCAAGTTAGCGCAATTCCAAAACTCCATATACGTCTCCTCCACTCTCGTATTAGAGCTCCACTGGTATGGAAAGCAGGCAAAGCCAAGGAAAGGAGGAAAAGGTGAAGGAGGCAGTAAGTTTTTGCAATATCTTACAAGGGCTCAGGCATGGATTATGGAATCCTCCATCGTCAACGCCCAAGAAAGGCGCAAGTTTTCGAAGTAATTGCTTCCCCCACTGCGTGTAGGTGATGTCGGGTATTCCCAGGCTGCCCACGGTGTCGAAGACTCCAACAACCTCAACGACCCTGGTCCTCTCGGGAGGCATGTTGTGCGGAAGGACATCCCAGTGGGCATTTTTGAATTCGTATTTCGAAGAACCGCCATCCTTTGCGGGAACTCCAGTGATCCACTGGCGATACTCCGGGGACTGCCGGAAGTTGTAGCTATCATGGTGTTTTCGGTACAGGCCGTAGAGCTCCGGGAAGTCTTGCATCTCGTGGGGCTGAATGATGCCAATGTCGGTGATGAGGCCAGCCACAGAGCGAGCCGTGTATGCCCCCCGGGAGAACCCAAAGCAAAATATCTCGTCTTCAGGAGCATAATTGTTGACAATAAAGTTGTACGCTTCAACAACGTCACCAGATAGGCCTACGCCGAAGCCTCCTTGCCGTTCTTTTTCCAAGAAGCTCAAATCTCCAGTGCCAATGCCAGAGCTGTAATACACAAGCTGTTGGAATATCCTGCCATCTGAGCCCTCCCCAGTTCTGGCAATGGAACGGGCCAGTCGAGTAACATTGGAAGGGATGTTCTTCTCTCCAGTCGTAGATGATTGCCAAGTTCCATCGCAGCAGATGACAATACGCTTAGGAGGAACATTGGGCAGGAACTTGACTGGGACTGATTCTGGGATGTAAGTTGCGGTTTCATATGAATAGACGACTGGTCGTTCTTCGATCGAGTAGAATTTGTCCGTATCAGAGCTGACAGACTCGGCGGGCGCAGCAGTGGTAGCTTGTACAGGGGTAGGTTCGACGAACGACTGCCAAAACCCATCTGGGTCGGTATTGGTGGCAAACGACATGCTACAGGAACGAAGGCGAGGCGCAGGGTTTGAAGATAATACCGTAAGAAAAGTGGAAGTTAACACGCTGAAGGACCCGAAAGCTAGTACTTTATAGAAGCACGAAAGCAGAAGCAGCTTGACTAGCTGACATAAGACCTAACCACATTATCTTTTGTATTAATGAGGTGTAAATTGGATGTTTCGGTATTGACAGCGGCAGTAAGTATTCCGGCATGCCCACTACGCAAAGGCTGAGACCTTCAACCCGATTGGAGGAGTTCTCGGTGTCGGTCATACCGCAGATACCAATTGAAGTGCGCCACGAGGAATGCGCCGGATTGGGTCCAGGTTGAAAGGGAAAGATCGCTTCGACCTGGCGTTTGGAGTCCAGCTGAAATTCTAATCTGCATGTAAATTGATCGAAAATACTTCGACCCCAATAAGAGGAAAGCAGGATGACTCTCTTGAGAACGGACATGATTTCATCGATCGACTTGAGTTGAAAATAAGGAATTCTATTAGAATGTGGTATTTTTATGTGGAAATATGCCTTTTCTAGGTTATGCCATAAACTAGACAGGTAGCTCTATCCAAACAAATTAGGTGGTATCTCATGCGAAGCTCCTCACGTCATGTAATCATCCCGGGAGTTCTGCTATCGGGCTCGGCGACCTCTTTCCTTTCCCCGCCTTGCTTACGCTCAGCGACTTTCCAAGTGAATAAGCCTGACCTTGATCGTGGACCTTGCTTCCATATCCATCCAGTCCATCTACCGTGGAGCCTCTCGGTGTCGCGTCGAGCTCCATTCTGTCAGACCACTGGTGCGTGTTCGAGTCCAGTTCCGACACAGCAGTCCCCGGTGTCATTGGACTGCGGCCCCAGCCATTTCCGCCTTCTGACTTTGTGTTGTCCAGCTCAGCCATATCGCCCCTCTGCCATTTCCGTCGGGCGAAGAACAGGTAAATCAGCACTGCGAGAAGAACGGTGCAACCTAATCCGACGCCAACGCCGATGCCAACTTTGGATCCTGCCGTCATGGTTGTTCCGTCATCTTCTTCGTTCGTATTTGTAGCTGTCGGCTGTGACGTTGAGCTCGTGCTTGTTATTGAAGCAGTTGTTTGAGTAGCTGTGCCCGTCGGTGTCGTGTTAGGTTGTGTTGGAAGTGGAACGTGGCCAGGTTGCCAGATGACGCTACCTCCCAGGGCGGTAGGTAGCTGGACGACATTTTCGAGGATCGAGGAATCGGTGAACGCGACTGTTCGTGATGTTTGGGGGCACCAGCACGCGTCTGCTGATGTGAGTGTTGTCGGTCGTGCTTTTTGCTCGCAGGCTACCCATTGCTCCGATGTGCCGTTGCAGTACACGAGGCCTGCCCAAGGTTGACCTGGAGTTGACACCTCGTCAGTCACTCGTCCATCACAAGACGGACCCCAACGATCGACTTACTGCTCAAGGCGCCCTTGTCTGGGCAGCTCGCATCCTTGTACTCTGGATCGCTGCAGCCGCCGAGGTAAGTAACGCCAAATCGTGCGTTGTAGCAAGCCCGGCTTGACAAGCACATATCAGATCGTTGGCAACATGTGAATTGGCCAAAGGCAGTGTTGCCGCACGGCAGCCATTCGTCCACCTTCTTGCCGGACGCATGGTAACATGTACCGTTAGAGATGAAGGCGTTCAGCTCGGTCATGGTCGCTCGTGGTCCATCGAAATGCCGTCGGTTTCGAGGTTTGCTGAGTGAAGCGAATTGTGCGGTGGAGTGTCTGCGATGAGGTTTGGTAACGTCAAGCTACCACTGTTGAACGAGTGACATCAGGGAGGGAGGTTGGTAGATGTGAAGGAGGGGCGGAGAATCGCAGGCGGGATGCACTGGTTAAAGTGCTATCCCTTGCAAGGAACCAGAGAAGCGCGGGCCATATGATGTCTGAGGTCGTTTGCAAGGGGACATCGCCAAGTCGCCGTTGCGAGCCACATCAGCACCCGCATCCGATCCCGAAAAGTGAAATTGTCTGCATCAGACCGATGCGGAACTGATTCGCGTGGTATTCCTTTCGTCTGGATAGTCGTCACGTTGCAATCCCAGAATACGAGCTTGGCTGGGAGTAACCAGCGTCTTAGTCCCAAGGCGATGTCTACATTCCGACAAGTGGCATCCTTTGGCATTCCAACCATGATGTCACCTTTGTTTGCGATAGAGGGAACAACTTGGAACTCTGCTCCTTTGCCATCAAATCGACGGTCATTGATATTTCTGGCAGAGTAAACGGCCCGTTTCTCGTGTTTGCTGCGTACGGGTACATGCTGATCTACACTGCAGCTTTTCTGGTCTTTGTACGTGCTTCGCCTCGCGAGCTGGTCGTTGTTTGTTTCTGTGGCTGGGGTCGATGCTTTTCAATGGAAGCCAAATATTCTCCGCAGCTAAGCGACACGAATCAGACGAGACCTTGTCCGACGTGTCTTACAAATTTACGTCTTTGATAGAATGTGACGGTTTCCCTGCCACGCCATTGCCGCAGTGGCTTGGTAACACGGCTGTAGCGAGACATTTTGCAACGGCAGCGACTTCCTGACACTGAGGGAGACCGAGGGAAAAGGCTCCCTCATTTGGGTTGGGCTTTATAGCTAGCAAGGAGTCACAAAGTTGCTGCTGCCAATTTCGGTGACGGTGAATATCATTCAACATTATCGACTCGGTGTTCTGATTGCATGCAGAATTTCAGACACATGATTTCCGCGTCCGTGTGGACCTGCTTCCGGCGAAGCAAATTCCATCGCCCGTTGTGATGGGGGGCCGGCCATTTTGGGTCCCGGGCTTTCCACTGTTCGCCAGACATGCATGACCACATGGTACTACAGGGGTTCCAGCGCTCACTCTTCCTATTGATTGACAACAAAGTATCTTGCAATATACATTCTTTTCATGCCACGCGGCTCTTCTGGCAATGAGCCAAGCCGTTACCATCACTAGTTAAAGCCCTCGGGCCAGAAATCCTCGAGCCACTCATAAGGTTCTTCAGGCTCGTAAGCATTCAAGACCTCTCCATCATAATCCGTGATCGCGTCTCTGGTCTCATTATATAAGGCGTACTTGAGATCTGGACCATTGCCGATGGTGTAAGGAACTGTCTGGACATTGTTGGCAATTTCCTTGTCCACGACGACTTCCAGGTCTTGAAGCTGTGCATTCTTGAGACGGAACTCGTCGCCGTAGTTTGGATTGATCTTTGGTTTTGTTAGAAAAAAGCCTTCAAATGGCAATGACTCAGGAGTGCCACAGAATACGTACGATGCCCATCCTGATGCCATTCACGGCGACGACGTTTTGGATTGTCGCATTTCTCTTTGCTTGATTGAGACAGTTGCCACAGGACTGATAGAAAGTCTGACAAGAGGCATCATCAGTAAAGTCACGCTAGTATCATAGTCGATTTGCTCACCCCAAAAGTCTCAGCGTAGAAGCCGGTGATGTTGTACTTGCCGCCCAGGGAGTTGTCTTTTGTTTGTTAGGTTAGGCTTGGCCCCTGGAACACGTTCGAAGCTGACTTGCCTTAGAAGATCTGGAAGAACAGTATGTCAGCAAACGGCCCGTATAATGTTTATCGAAGACGAAAAAGGCTTTCGAACAGTTAAAGAGAATTTCTACCTTATCTGTTGCGTTCCGAGCTCCACCGCCGATGACTCGTAGTTGTGTGTTAAGGCCCTTGGATGTAAGTGCATCTTCGCAGACGTCTTCCCACCAAACTATAGGCGGGTCAGATGGATACCATGCGCAGCATTTGGTGCCATACCATTCTCAACCCAAGCGTCACCCAGTGCATGGATGCCTTCAGCTTGATGCTTGCCGATGATGACGTTGCGAATGGTCGAGCCCGGCAGGAGGTTGAAGACAGCATCAGCATCCGTGCCCTCTGAAAGACCCAATATTCGTTAGCCTAGGGTTGACTCTTGTCAGGTGTTCATGTTGACTTGCCTGCTTGTTCGTTGCAGCTGCCCTCAACACGCTCATACCGTTTCATACCACCGTCAAAAACCTGACCGGGAAGAATGTACATTGTCTGTTCCAGGACAACAGTCTCCTTGGCTACAGGGAACTTGGTGACTGGGAATGGAAAACGCGGAGGAGGGCGTTCACCCAGGTCGCCTTGGGTGCTGTCGGCTGAGCCACCAGGTCCGTCCCCGGTTTGGCGTCGGTCAATGACCCCAGCCTGCACCAAAGCAGGCAAGAGTGAAAAGAGGGAGGTAGAAGCGATCTTCATTTCGAGGGTTCCTCGGTGTGGTGTGTGGGCTGGATGTAGACGCTGGTCAAAGAAACCACAGAAAGATGTTTGGAGTCAATTGGTACTTCTGAACAACATTAACAATGTCTCAGGCGGCTCCATGGCCATGGAAAGATTAAGCCTTTATATACTTGTAGATAGCATAAGTTGATCAGGCAAGCATCTGTGGGCATTGAGCTCGCGAAGCTATGTCATTTCTTAATTACGTAGCTAACGAAGCTCTCCAAATGGCGTCCAGGTCTTGACTGCTAGCTACACATGGCTAAATAGCTGTAAGCATGCAGCGGAAAATTGACTTTCTGGTTTCCGTGAATCAATGGTCGAGGATGAGCATGCAAGTCCCTTGGCAAGTGCTTGGCGCTGTCGCCCAAGGCCTAGCTCAAGCTGTTGGCCGAGTACACAACTTGCACATCTATCCCGACAGAGCGGCTCGACCCCAGGTTTCCACTGCATCAGCCGCGTTTGAAAAGATGAGAGAGGTGGAAATTTCCCCAGATGACGAGAGCTTGGCTAGAGTAATGCCAAGGATTGTAGGATGGGGTTGGACAAATGAAGTGCTTTTTCCTATGGTGTTCTGCTCGAGTTATTTGACCTGAAAAGATTGTGACACTCAAAAATAGACAATGCGTGCGGGGAACAGAGAAAGCAGACATCGAACGCTGGGGATAGGGGAAGTTCAGGTCGTTCTGCTGTTCCTATGATGTTCTTTCGGTGTTACATTCCCTATACTATATCATCTTCAGGAAACGCAGCTCACATTGAGAATTGAAACACACTACCTGCAGTGTCTCAATACAAGCAAAGAATGTAAAAGTAATGATGCCCTTCGTCAAAATGATGACCGAGTAACACAGCCGCTAGGATCTGTATTTAGGAGGATAGTATAGCCCTACCCGTGGGATTTGATCCCAGGTGAGATGATGTCCATCGATATCGTAGCGACCGTCGACTAGCTCCTCCATTCTAGCCATCCTACTTTCTGTAGCTCTTTTACCGCCAAGAGTAACGCGATCCAGTACTTGATTCAACCACTCCGCGACATCCGTATAGTCAGCAATGGTAGCCTCATCGGCGGCGGTGTGCCCAGCAGCGTTCTTCCTGGCAAGTAGAACAGTAGCCACCATGTAGTCAGGCACCCACAGAGGGTCGACATCGATTTCGAACTCGGGTAGATCGTGACCAATAGGGGCGTAGACTTCAGAGCCGGGCTTGTCAGGGACTTTGTCCCAGTCTATGACCTGCCAGAAGTGTTGCCAGGCCGCATTGATGATGTCAAGACGGCCCATGCGGGCTGCGACGTGGAAGATGGTATCTCCAGCCTTGTTGCGAAGGAAGAAGACGGCTCTGAAGCATGTCATGAACCAGCTGTTGCGACTCCATTCCCTCCCAAAGCTTTGTGCAGTGGCATCGAAGGCTTTGATATTTCCAACAGCGGCTGCGACGTGCATGGCGGTATCACCTGTGTCGGGATCGGTGACCCAGCGCATCAAGTCCTCGAAGTTGAAGTCGTGGGAAAGGTTATCAATGTAATAGGACGCGAGGGGAATATCCCGACTATTTTCCGTACGGAAAAGGTCAAGGAACTCACACGAAGCGTCGGGATCAATTCCCTCTGCGGGAGGGGAAGTAATGAATCCCATGTCCTCGTCTGGATTTGTCTCGATTGGTTCAGACATGGTTCTGGTTGTTCTAGTTATGGCGGAGATGGGGAGGAATGACGAGAGAACAACACGTCATTAAAAGGGCAGAATGGTATTGCAATTTAAGGGAGCAGGTGTTTGTTTGAGGTTCACACTGTTATGCGAGAGGCAAAGGCGATTATGTGACTGGTATACGGCGCAGAAATTAGGCATCAGTGACGGCTTATTGGCTAAAGGATACGCGGGCTAAATGAAAACACCGAGGTATGTCAATTCTATATGTCATCCATGAATCGCAGATGATGCCTTTCCTGTGGCTCGTGGGAATACTAGATGATGCACTTCACTGCACTTGGAAGTCGGCAGGCTAAACGTTTTTGTTCATAAATTGAACTAAAGGTGAGAGACATTTATAATTTCCAATAAGGCTGGGTCTTGCGTCTATCGCAAGGCCGTTTCAGCGACTCAATGACCAGTCTTCCCCTTGACACTCCTCCACTCTATACCCAAAGAAGGCACAACAGCAAAGCATGCTACCGCCAGCCCAACATAGAAGTAGTTTCTGAGCGCTGCGTTATATTCACCAAGGACAGCTTCCAGAATCTCCGTGGGGATGATATTCCGCAAATGTGTGACACCCTGACCAGCAAGTCTGGAAACATCCAAGTCAGGAAACTGGTTGAGTCGAGAAGTTAATGACTCATTGAAGACAGCCTGACCAACGCACACTAGTACCGAGCCACCTAGTGACTGAGCAAAGAACATCAGCGAAACGCCTGTGGGCACGTCCTTCTGCTCCAGTGAGACTTGCGCCCCAAGACTTGCGAGTTGCATACCCTGGCCAATACCGAGACCAAGGATGATCTGGTATCCAATCCAGGTGTGCGTTGGTGTGTGAACACCAAATGTTGAGATTAGTCCTCCGCCTACAGACATGAAGATGACCGAGGAGAAGAACACGGGGTTGAACCATCCAATTCCGTTGATCATGCCACCGGATACCATTGCTCCGAAGACGAGTGCAAGGACGAGAGGAAGGGTATCAATGCCAGAGGTGACGGCGTCGGTGCCTCTGATGCCTTGGAACCAGATCGGCAAAGCGACCAAGAAAACAATAAGGACAGCTCCGAGGCAGAATGAGAAGACTGCTCCGAGCCAGATGTTGCGAACCGTGAATAGACGAGGCGGCACTGTGGCATTCTCCCGCTGCCAGACCTGGATGCTAACAAATATTATGAGGAGAACACCAGCAAGAACCAAGAGAGCGATGATGCGTCCGCTGTTCCAGGGGTATTTCTCTCCGCCCCATTGTAGTGCGAGAATCAAACAAATGACTCCAGGAAGGAAAACAAGATTTCCAAGGGGATCAAGTTGTCTGATTTGTTGCTTGAGCGGAGTTGACTCTTTCGGAGAAAGTTTCGGGAAGAGAGCAATGAGGGCAGCAACTGCGACGCCTCCAACAGGGAGACTGTCATGAAACTGTTAGCAGATTGACTTGATGTAATAGAGAGGGGTTACCATACTTAATAAGGAAGCACCACTTCCAAGTTACACGATCAGTAAAGGCACCTCCAATGAGAGGTGCAATGACTGATGCGATGCCAAAAACACCGCCCATCATTCCAACATACCCAGCTCGCTTGTGCAAAGGAGTGACACTCGTAATGAGAATAGTGCTGCCGGAGTAGATGCCTGCTGAGCCCGCACCAGCGATGGCACGGCCGATGATGAAGACGACTGAGTTGGGGGCGACACCGCAGAGGAGCGAGCCCAGTTCGAAGAGAAAGATTGCGATGAGATAAATTTCTTTCGTTGAGTAGAAGGTGAAGATGCGGCCCCAAAGGAGTTGCGTAGCGCAGCTAGTAATCAGATATGCGCTCGCATACCAGCTTACATCGTTCAGTGAATGGAAATCATCCGTAATGCGAGGAATCGCCGTGGTGATGATGGTTCGGTCCAAGGCAACAAGGAACATGGCGATCATGTTGGAGAGGATGATGACGGCAAGTTTCAACCCTTGTGGGTATTGAGACTCGTCATTTCCTTCCTTATTCGCTTCAGATGGAGGATCCGTAGCAAGCTTTTCGTCGGGGAAACTACTTCCCTCCTGGCTATGAATGTCCGACATGATGCGACGTATTGAGCAGGGCTGTTAAGTACTGAGAAAGCAGAAGATGTAATAGATTGTTCTGTTTGTGCGTTGAAGCGTTGAAATGCTTGATGGATTGAATATTTCGAAAGAGGCACTTCAGATGATTTTGTAGCATATTTATTGAAAGTCATCCTACTTAGCATGATTGAGGATTCTTGCGAAACGGAGCATATGAAGACTTGACCGTCATCGCGGAACGGGACTCGGCGCCGGGCACGCAAGATTTCAGATGTGGGGCCGATTGAGCGGTCCCGCGCTGAAGGGACCGACATTGTCTTGCGTCCATCAATTCTGGTTCGGAGGATGAAAACAACAAGCCACCGAGGGGCGTGGCACGCGTGCGCAATCTCCGCATGGGTCGCTACGCTAACCCTAGTTCAGAATTCCTTGGGCACCCGGGCTGTCATCCCGAGAAGAAAACGTAAGCGGCCGCGGACTTTGTGTTAGCTCGGGTACTAGTTCGGGACCGAAGCTTCTCTGCCGCCTCAATCACACCGGCGTGCGGTCCCGCAAAGCACACCAACGGCACCACGCGGCATGCACTGATCGTTCGATCGACACCGTCCGCACTCCAACACGGATAAAATGTCTCGCTTGATCTTCGTACGCAATTCTGTGGCGCAGATGCAAAAGCCAACGGAAAGACCTTCGACGGGGATCCATATTTTACATCGACTTCTCGGCAAGCAAACGTATCCGGCGGAAAGAGAAGATCTGGCGAGCACCTGATTTCTTGAAAAGCATCCCTCTTTCATGTTCTCTGGGGCCGTCCTATTTGCGCCGCCTTCGAATCATACGAGCTTTCTGCGAACCTCTCCCACCACGAAGCGGGCCGTCATTCAAACCTCCGAAATGGCCGAATTGAAGATCACCAGGGGGCACTCGTGCGTCCCATGCCAGAACCGCAAGATTAGATGCAATGGGCATACTCCATGCACATATTGCATTAAAACAGGCAAAGACTGCGTCAAATCTGCTCGCGGAAGCCAAAGCCGACCGAGGCCAACATCTGGTGGTCCGTCCGGCAGCACCGGGCAAGTGATTGCAAACGGAGACGAGCGACGCTATGTTGAGGAGTAGTTTGACCGAATTCATTATTTGTAGTGTATGAGCTGATGATATTGTTCTCCAGCAACAAGCTGTGGACGAGTCTTGGCGGTGAGGTAAGCTAAATTGAGTCCCCTTGGCGATGGTAGTCCTTGCCCGACTAACGATACATCGTAGCTGGGGCCCAGAAGCGCGAGCTCGGAGGACGAGAGATCTTCAGCAAGACACTCGTCTCCACCCCAAGTCAATCTCATCTTCGGCCACCAACAGATGCAGTCCCCAGAGCTACTACACCCATCGCCTATCCAATCATTCAAATTATGGCAGGTCTTCCTGAGCAACGTCCATCCTCTGACGAAGATCATCCATGGTCCATCTATGCAGGAAGAGGTTCTTGGAATACTCTCAAATCCAACAGCAACGGATCGCTCAACGGAAGCTCTCATATTCTCCATCTATCTTATTGCAGTCGTCTCCTTGACAGAAGAGGAATGTCGAAACCTTCTCGACGAGCCGAGAGAAAAGCACCTCGCGAGGTACCGGTACGCTACCGAGGTGGCATTGAGTAGAGTCGACTTCCTCAGGTCTACGCACCTCAAAGTACTTCAAGCATTCACAATTTACCTGGTAGGTCTGCGTTGATTTCTTTTTTCGATCTGTGCGCATGACTGACCGGCTTGATGAAGCTCGCTCTCCGGTATCTCTGCGACAACGATATACTCTGGCTCATGACTGGCCTAGCCACCCGGATGGGCCAGAGAATGGGCCTACACCGCGAAACGTCCCTAAAGGGTCTCTCTCCTTTCGAAGCGGAGATGCGACGACGGGTTTGGTGGCAGATTATTATCCTGGATGGCCGAGCCGCTCAGGTGACCGGGGCTTCTATGAACCCGTCAGCCTACCTCCTTGGTGACACCATCAAGCCTGTGAACGTTAATGATGGAGATCTCGTACCGTCTATGGGACTGCCACCCCCTCCATCCCCAATTACCACCGAGATGGCTTTCTGCTCCGTCCGAATTGAGATTGGGGCGTGGATGATACACCAAAAGACACTCCCTGGTTTCGGATCATCAAGTGACGGGAGAGTCAAGTTCCTGAAAGCTGTTGACGATCTTGAAAAGACGATTGAGCACAGGTACCTAAGGAACATTGACAAGGGGATTCCCTTGAACCACCTAGCGCTGAGCATGGCTCGATCCGCTATCTGCCAACTTCGAATATCGACTTGCCATCCCATGCGGCGCCAGGACAAAGACACAGAATTGAGTCCAGACCAAATAGAGATGCTCCTGGAGAATAGCATGGAGGTCATTCAATACGACATTGTGGCTCACACAACACCTTCGCTTCAACACTTCTTATGGCACGTTTCCAACTTCTTTCCCTTCGAAACGTTTGTCTTACTCGTCGGAACCCTTCCCAGCTGCGCAAATAATCAGCTCGCAGAGCGAGCATGGGATGTAATCAACCAAGTCTACGAGCACCACCCGTCATTCATTTCGAATCGAAATGAGCCTTTGTATCGAGCTCTTGGAAATCTTACATGCAGGTCTTGGAAAAAGGCACAAGCCAATGGACAGCAACGTGGCTTCCCACCATTAGCAGAACCGCCCTTCATGTCAAGCCTTCGGAGGGAAACGAGTCCGGTCTTTTTCCAAGAACAGAATCTCGCATGCAATTCTACGACAACTTCAGGCGACGGTGGCCCGCACACTCCGTACAGCCTCCCATCCAACGCTAGCGTTGATGGCGACAACAACACTGTGATGACCGACTGGCAGCAGCTGCCACATGATATCAATGATGGCTCATTTTCAATGGGACGTGAGGGTATGGATATGGATTGGGAGTTTTGGCAATATTTGCTAGTCGACAAGGTGCCAGGTGGGCAAGAACCATCGAAGGCAAATCCGTTATCGTTTATGGCCTATGATAATTGATAACCTCGACACTACCATTGGTAGATGTTGATCGAGGTGAAAGTCTATATACAAGAATCGGAAGTGTGAGGCACTGGGCGTAGCATGTTCCTCGAAAGGACATTCAAATGATGACGCTTGTGATGATGTTGTCTCGCTGCGACCCTTGTATGCAGTGGTCGAAATGGAGAGATCCGAATAGACTGACATGATATGTCCTAAGGGTTTGCTACTGAGCGTTAGCTAGGCTGTAATGAGGCCTTCGAAGATGTCCAGATGAAGCTTACTAGATTGAGACCCCTAATACAGTCATGCTGATCACAGTCTAACGGGGGGTTGGCCGGCTTTCCTTTCCAAAAACGTGCTTGGCATCCTGTTTGCAAGAGGTCCTAGGCTCGTTATGAAACCGAGTTCATCATGCCACGGCCGACGGAGTTGACACAGGGGGTTGTAGGGACAACACGTATTAATTGATTGGATAGTGCCGTCTTCTTAATACTCGGGGGAGTAGTAGGAGAAGTCGTCGAGGAATGTATCTAATCTGCTTCTCGTACCGCAGTACGGCGGCGGGGGGTATGATGTATATGAAGGCGAGGAATCTGGTGAAAATGAAGGCGGGGAGTACGGCGACGGAGAGTATGGCGGAGGGGCATCAATGGGAATGACTCCCGGGTTGATTTGATAGCCAATCCCAGTCCGGTCGCACGCGTCGCAATGGCAAGATCTCTGTAGAAGCCTGCGATGTCGTCGTGAGATTTTGCAGTTGAACAGAACGAATGCGACGGTTTCGACATCGCTCTTGATATCCGCAATGACATTACCGAGCAACGTTCGAAGGCCCATGTTGATCGAGTAGGGTGTGTGGTATTTGAGATGGAGGCTGTGAGCGGTGGCAATGGTATGCAAAAGAGGATTGTATGGGATAAATGGTCAGAAGAGAGAAAAGTGCATTTGCTGTTGAAGGGGAAAGAAATATATACCCAAGTCCCAATTAACAGTACCCTTTCTCCTTAACGTAGTTCAACGCACAAGGTGGACAGGCTCTAGACAACCCTTTGTAGCCGCTTCCCATTTCTTCTAACTGAAAATCTCCCAGGTTATACCGTGATGGCCATTCCCCAAAGCATCGTGAAGAATTCTTCGTCTGAATACTGCCAGAATTTCCTGACGCAAAGCTTCCCGTATGGGCCTCAGAGCTTCGCAGAAGTCTCGCGCTTGACCAAAGCCCTCAAGTCCTTTCGCAGAATCTTTCCAGAAGGGCTTTTGGGGATAGCATCTATGAAAATGACCCCGCCCCGCAGCTTCTTGTAGCTGGCAACCTGTCCCTCGACCCATTTAGCAATCTCCTCTGCCGAGATTTGGTTCTTGTCTGCCACCACATATGCCCTGCGGAAGCTGTCAGTAGGGTTCTCTGCCAAGTAAAAGTTCGACCGCTACCAACCTTGGAAGCTCCGTCCCTTCTCCATCCACGCCAATGACTGCTGCGTCCTGAATCTTTGGGTGGGTCACCAACAAGGCCTCTAGCTCTGCCGGAGCAACTTGGAATCCTTTGTACTTGATGAGTTCCTAAATTTCACGTCGGTCAATATTCGATGACTGCGATAGTGATGGCATGCTGGATGAGGACCTACCTTCTTGCGATCGACGAAATAAAATTTGCCATCCTTGAAAGAGAGTCTGTCGCCAGTGCAGAACCAGCCGTCAACGAAGGCCTCCTTGTTCGCCTGCTCGTTCTTGTAGTAGCCCTTCGTCACGATGGGTCCACGGCACCACATCTCGCCAGGTTCTCCAACCTCGACGTCTTTGCCTTCCTCATCCACCAGCCGAGCCTCACAGTTCGCGACAATCGGAGAAACGCTGCCGGTATCGTCGGTCATATGTCGAGGAAGAATAGTAAAGCCGCCTGTTGTTTCGCTGAGGCCCCAAGTTTGGCCGAGGATTCCCTTGCCCTTTCCAATCTTTTTCTGCGCTTCTATTTGCGTTTCCCTTCCGAGCGCTGCCGCTCCGGTGAGCGCAAATTCAACGGAGTCAAATTGGTCTGTGACGAGAGGAGACTTGGCGATCATGAGGTAAATGGGTGGTACGCTGAAGAATGTTGTGACTTTGTACTTCTTCATGTAACCGAGAAACTCTGGAAAGTTGAACTTTTTCATCCAGTAGACGACGCCTCCCATGAATGTCTGGTTCACAATGTATGCCTGCAGGCCTGAGATATGGGCTGCCGGAAGATGAGCCAGGGTGATGTACTTCATTCCGGGACCGGGGCGTTTCTTGTAGTACTCGATCGTGGGCGTGGAGATGAACATTGTTTGGGCGATCATATTCGCGTGCGAAATCTTGACGGCCTTGGGGACGCCAGTGGTACCACTACTGTAGATGTAGCAACCGACAGTGTTCTCCAAAGTTGTCTGGTCCGTGACGCGTTCCCAGTCCAGCTCTTCCTTTGACAGCGGTACTTCCTTGTCTGTTTTAGCTTCAAAGAGCTTGAACTCGTGTGTGTCGCCAATGTAGAGAATGCGGTCTGCAGGAAGGCCGGCTGCCGTTCCTCCAGCGGCGGCTAGAGCTTTGAGATCAGGGCTGCAGATGACCATCTTGCTCTCGGTCAGGTTGATCTGGCGGGCGACTTCAGGCGGCGACGAAGATGGAGTTGACGCTGCCACGGACCCGCCGGCGGCCATGATGCCGTAGAAGACGGTCGGAGCCATGTAGTGGCCGGTGAAGATGACTTGAACGACATCTCCTTTTTGAATGCCATATTTATGGCGCAGGGTATGAGCAAGTTGTTTCAGGGTGGTCACCAAACGCCCCTTGGTGATAGACTTGCTCGGGTCTGCGGCCTCCGCGTGGAGGATGGTGTCGTCGTTGAGTCTCTCATTGGGATAATCTGAGACCGCGTTCAGTATAAAGGCTGAAATGTCTACAGTAAGGCACGTGGGGCTTGTCGATGGTAACACATACCAAACAGAAACGTTAATAAATCGACTTTTGGGAGGTCAATTGTATCGGGAGATCGGTAGATGGTCTGGCCACCCCGCTTCTCAACAATTGTTGCCATTTTGAAATATGCTGTGAGTCTGTTTCCGTGTCTTGTTATTGTTGTCTCCACTATGAGCAAAGATGTATCATGTAAGCTGCGTTGCGTTCATGAACGAAGACTTGATGAGGAATCGTGGGGGGTGATGTTTTGACGAGGCCCAATCCGGCTGGATGGGAACAGTGGAAAGACAAAATAAAGTGAAGGCCCGCGCGGAACTGGCAATTGGCGGCGTTCGAATAGGGGCCAGTGCACGCGGAATGAAGAGAGCTTGGGGATGTGACGTGAAGTAAGTTAAGTTGAAGGGGGTCTGACCGAGAAATGAGAGTGTTGGTGAATCGCAGTCTCCGACTCGCTTCCCCGCATTATTCTTATCAAGATTGGGGGCTGGCTGCGTTATGGGTCTCTTCACCCGCGAAGGCCGTGACAAGCCGGCGCCCTGCGCTCCCTTGCATCGACTCAGATCGTGTATGCCGAGGTCATGGAGACGTGTCAGTGGTTACTTGTTGGGGTAACCCCTTCATTAGCGCGTTACTATTTTGTGTTCCTTGGCTGCGGGGGAACCCCAACGTGTTGAGGGCCCGAGAACCCGAGCCAGCATTTTCGGCGGTGACTGGCGTACTGGTGTCCGGGGTGGATGTGCGGGGAAATTCCGTGGAGGTTAGCTACGATCCATGCATGGGCGACAAATTCATCGTCCATCTCCTGCTCATTAGTGTTGGGAACGCAATGATCTGCTATGTAGCCGAATGTTCACAATTGTTTCAAGGGCTTCTGCTCGAGGCAACGAATGAGCCCAGGCTCGGCATGTTACACCTACCTTAAGTGAAGAGCCTACACTTGTCACGGTTGGCATAAGTGATGTTGGTCCTTCTAGGGGTCCACTTGTTGATCTCGGATGTTCTTGCTTATCCAGGAGAATGTCAATGATTGGGGGATATTCGGTAACTGAAGTCCAATGCCCTTGCTGCGCCGCATTCAAATTTGTGACGATGGCTGCTGGCTTAGTGGTCGGGTTTAATCGAATTAACCCCGGCTTGTTGCCGTCTTCAACTCATTCGCACGTCAGCCTCCAGGCTTCTAAACCGACTGCCAGTCATCTTTACCCTCTCTCTCTTCTGCCTACCTGCAGCCAAACCCCTCCTGATTCGCACCATTAACGACGGGTAAAACAACTGTGGGCATCGATCGACTGATGCAGAGATGCAATTCCATTTTGTTGAAGCTGGAAATGACACCCGGAGCAGCCGAAAGGCTGCCAGAAGTCATGTTATGAAGGGGAAAAATGCTGGGAAAACGTTATCAAGACGCGTTCGAAAAAGCGTCCACGGCACTAAGCAGACACAGAGATCGACAGTCGAGCCTACGGGAGTGATAGGATCATTGCGACGCATGGTTGGAAACGACATCTCAAACTTCTCGCCAGGGGCAGAATTATTACCACATACGCGGCTGTTGCTTCACCAGTGTACGTATGGACCGCGCTTTGACACGAAGCTTGGCTAATGGCATTATCACAGTCTTCAGTGTCGTCGGTGATGCTATCTATCCTCCAGAGATCTGCCACGCACCTGACCCCCTCAAGTCCGCATGGCTCCAATACATCATCAATGATAAAGCCTGTTCGTGCAATGAATTGGATTTTGAGACAAGTCTTCTAACACCAAATAGTTTTCCACGTTTCACTTGCTACAGTTGCGACATGCCTCGACTTCTTTCAACGGTCAGAGAAGGACTCAGAGCAAGCCATACTGCATACCAACCAAGCTTTCAACATGATCAACGAGAGGTTGTCTGGGGCTGAGGCTTTGTCGGACACAACCATAGGCCTTGCATGCATGTTTAGTGTCCAGGAATCTGTCAGGGGTGATCTCGAAAAGTACAACGTGCATCTCAGAGGGCTTTATCAGATGATCGAACTTCGTGGAGGTATCCGCGTTTTCGAGGACAATTTGGAGGTGTTGCAGAAGATATGCCGGTGAGTTGCGAACATGGCCAATGGCTGTGGCAAATTACTGACTTTGGTGTTAGGACTGATGTGCAATATGCTCTGCACACGAACTCCTGGCCGAGGTATCCCTACATGGACATACCCAAACGCGTGGTGGAAGAATTGGCAACTACACAGGGGCGTATGCCCGGAAGTCTATCTGTCATCTTTCAAGGCGTATCATCTATGGTCTGTCAACTTGTCAGTGACATCGAAAGATGCTGTTTCATGTTCAACGATATCTGTGAGAAACGGAGACCGACACTTGCCTCGTATGACTTTCAGGGGACGCTGGTATCTCTCTGTCATCGACTGGTCCGAATACGGCTGGCAGATAATTCTACATTCAGCACAGTGCAGAAAGCATGTCTTTCAGGTTTGGCGTGTTACATCAGCAGCCTGATGCTTCAATTTGGTCGTCAACGGCACTTGCGCTGCGACCTACTACGGGACGAACTTAAAGGTGTCATAGAAGAGATGCTAGGCGATGTCTCATGCTCCGGTCAAGTCAGACTTTGGCTTCTACTGCTCGGAAGCATATCTGTATTGGAACTGGAGGATGATTCGTGGCTCCTGCCTCTTCTGCATCTGGAAATCAAAACTTCGGGACTACAGGAATGGATGCAGATTGAAACAGAGATGCGACGGTTTCCTTGGATATGTTCTTTTCATTGCCCTCAAGGCAAAGCAATATGGACAAAGGTTCTGAATCTTCCAATTACCCGATCATAGAAATATTTAGGAATGCGGCTGAGCTTTCAGCAGCTGAATCAAACATTTGAAGATATCAACCGACAAGGCTTTTCGTACATCTTGGCTCGATCTTCTCTAGTCTGGTTGCCAATTGAGTCCAGACCATGTTCTGAAACTTTTGCCCGCCCTCATTCTTCACCCACTCGGGCACCCAATGGCTATGTATGAATTAGCTATATACCGATGGATGCTTCGTAGTCCATGGATGTAGACTTACTCTTTGATCTGGCAATCTGAGATATATTGCCCATGGCTTTCTGCCCCAGCAAACATGCTATGCAAGATCGTGCGGCTCCCCATCTCCGGAGTTCTTCCAATCACCGCATTCATCATCCAAACCTGAATTCGTAGGGCCATTCTGCCATATTTCGCCAGACCGGTGTTGCAAAGCCCGGGATTGAGGAGGTTCAAGACGACGCCGGTGCGAGATGCTAGTAGGATGGTCGCGAGTTGTCGGACGGCAAGTATCTGAACCAGCTTGGTGACGGAGTATCTGAAGTCGTTTAGTCATCAAGCCGTTTGCATGGCACCTCTTATTTTGATGAGTGAAGAGTAGCTAGAAGAGTCGTGACATACCTTTTCTCCATGGGAGACTTTCCTTGGGTATTCAAGACATCAAAGACATCCTTGTCTCCGTATTTCAGGAAGTCCGGCTGCGTGAAACCAAGTCCAGATGTAACAACCACGATATGGGGTTGCGAGTCTGAAGTCTTGGTCGTCTCCATCAACTTTGGGTGAAGAAGCAGTGCCAGCATAACTGTGCCGATGACGTTAACAGTGATGCTTGTCTCCATGCCTTCAGCTACTGTCCACTCATCCAGGGCTGCAGTGGCGTTCTCAACCAATCCGTCAAGACGGCTGAGCTCCGAAGAAGCTCTCTTCGCAAAAGCTCGGATGGAGTCATAAGATGACATGTCGAGCTGCCAAACCTCGGTGACATCCGGTTTGCCGGTGGAGGCATCGATGCGAGCCTTTGCATCTTGACCTCTCTCAATGGATCTGACGGCGATAATCACACGAGCTGATCCAAGGTTGACAAGGTGCTTGACAGCTTCAAAGCCAATGCCAGAGTTTGACCCTGTAATGATGTAGGTTTTGCCGGCACAGATCTCCTTTGTTGGGACGATGGGAAGATTTTGTCGCTGAGCGCGAATGAAGCCTATGGTATCCATGGCGTCTTTGAGAAAGATTCAGAACAGTGTTCAGGGCAGGAGTAGTTGAAATGTAGGTTTGCTATGTCTGCCACTTTTGCATCTCCAGCATCTCGAGCGAGTCTCATCCTTTTATGGCTGTTACTTGACTCTGGCAACCCTCCTCCATCTCGGGGATACCATCATTTTCCTGTTTTTCGGACTCCGTACAGCATAATCTCCGGTGTTTGCCTGGAACCTCAAGCTTCATGTGCACTCAAGTTTTTCACTTTTGGTACCAAGACGACGCATCTGACAGGAGGCTTCCAACACAATTCCCAACTTGACCAATCAGAGATTTGTTGCCTGATTGGGTATGGTGGCTGCGGAAGCCGTCCCACACCAGACGATCCACTGACGGCGATGAGCCGGCCGAGTTCACGCCGTGTCTCCGCTGTTCCCCGTGTGCGTGGTTTTCATAGCTTGTCCTTATCTCACTTCCGGGTTAGGTCTCAAATGCTCTGTGCTCCCTTCGACATGGCCATGACACAAGAACCGCAGGCTTGTAGGTCGGCATCGATCGATGATCCGGCTATCATTGTCACTGAAAGAATGTGAGCGGCGCGCATTCGTTGGAATCGTAATAAACATGCGTTATCTTCAACATGGTCCGATTAAATGAAGTTGGCATATCAATCATGAACTTTGGTCTTTCAGTTTTGGACGCAGCAATTGTCGGCGAAAAGCCGCCCGCGGGCTCAAATTGCATCCGTTCACCTGCCAGCTGGCGCCGGGTGGCTTTCTTTATTAATGGATGTTTGAAAACATGTGAGCAGTATCTCAAGATGCTTTCTCCCAAGATGGCTACTCCAATTTGAGCCTTATCCCTGTCAGAAATTACGAAGAGCACGTTCTCTGTAGATACTATCAAAAAGCAGTATGAGCCTTCGCGCAGAGGATGTGCATCGCGAAGGCCCCCATGTGAGTACATGAGACTCATGCACATGGATGCAATTGTCGGTGCGGCTGGTGCGAGCTTATTCACCGCGAACATTCCAGAGCTATCGGGGACTAATTGACACCCAAAAAGATCGCTGCAAACTCCGGAAGGATTTTGGTTTAGGCCTGAACAGGCTAATTTACCTCCGGCTCGGACTGCCATCGTACCCGAAAGGGCCGCAACCCGGCCAACAATGCCAAAATGCCCTGTAATTGGCAGGTCCAAATAGTGGGCTTAGAAATCTTGCATTCCATTAGTCAGTGGGCCACCTGTGTCTTTTAGTGAAGTCCAGGGCAGAGTGGGAGGCCGAACCCCACGACGAAACCGCGCGCGTCCTCTTTGTTGGTTTGCAAGACGCCACAGGGTCAAGCCTGAACTGATCTGGATCCGCTGACGCATCTCGGAAGCAAATCCTCATACTAGCCATGGATTATCGATCTGTCGATGTCGACATTGAGATGGGGTTGAGCTTGAAAGGCGTGATTGGAATATTAAAGAGACCTCGTTTCTTCCCCCCAAACCAGTTCACTCCTCTGCATCAGTACTCAACAACATCAACATCCTCCCTGAACCGATATACTTCAGCCGCCAAAGCTTAGCATTCCACCACCCTAATCACCGCAAACGGACGAAGCAGTATACTTGAATTCATCGCCTAACCGACGTCTTACATCAACCTCAACTATACAAAATATCAAACCTTTAGTCATTATAAAATGTCTGGACAACAGGGACGCAAGATCGCCATTGTCGGTGCCAGCGGCAACGTTGGCGGCGGCACCCTCGAGGCTCTCCTCGCCAAGGGCATCCACACTATTACCGCGGTCACCCGCACCGAATCAACTGCCACGTTCCCCGAGGGTGTGATCGTGAAGAAGGGAAGCTACGAAGACGAGTCCTTCCTCATCTCCGCATTCCAAGGCCAGGATGTCGTCCAGCTCGCCCTCGGCTTCTCCAGCTACGCAACAGGCCAGGAGCCTCTGATTCGCGCCGCCGCTAAGGCCGGTGTGAAGTGGATCCTGCCCACCGAGTACGGCTCCGCCCCGGACCCTTCTAAGCTACTCGACTCCAGCCCTATTCTCCAAGGCAAGATCCAGATCCGCAAGTTGATTGAGGAGCTCGGCTCTAGCTGGATCGCTATTGTCAACAACCCCTGGTACGATTGGTCCGTGGGCGCCGGTTTCTGGGGCATCGACATTAAGAACCGCACCGCCAAGTTGTACGACGGTGGAAAGACCAAGTTTATCACGACCAACATTGGCGTCACCGGCAAGGGTACCGCTGGTGTTCTGAGCCTGCCCGACGCCGAGCTTGAGAAGTACCGCAACAAGCCTTTCTACCTTAAGTCTTTCTACATCAGCCAGCGCGACATGCTCGACAGCATTCAGCGTGCTACTGGTACCACGGACAAGGACTGGAAGATTGAGGAGCCTGACGCCGCCACTGTTGTTGCCCAGGCTGAGGAGGCTGCTAAGAAGGGTGACCATGTCGCTGGTCTGATTTCCTTCTATGTTAACCATATGAGAGCTGGCTGGGGAGGTGACTACAATGACAAGGTCACTGACCTGACCAAGATTGGTCTTGAAGCCGAGGATCTCGACGAGACCACCAAGAGAGTTGTCAAGGAGATCGAGGGACAGTAGTGTCATGTTGAGCGAAAACTGTCCTGCAGTTCAAATACAATAATACATATATCTAAGCATTGTTCACGTCTTGTCTCGAAGTCTGAATGTGACCACAGTTCGCAAAGGTAAACAGGACGTTGTAGTGAACTTATTGAGATGCTGTGAAGCCGTACCGCTAGTTATGTGTCCGATGCCTAAACAGCAAACAAAGCCTCTGCCTGTGGCTTTCTAACGTATAAGGTTTTTAATCCACCTAGAAACAAATGCTCACAGGTTCTAAGCCGTAGCGGCCGGCATGTATCTTTCCGCCATCAAGAAACTACCCATAGCGGCAGTATCGGCTTTGTGATTCTCTTCAATTTGCCTAGACTGCGCATATTCTTGCCTACTGAAACAACAGCAGACGCCGCGGCTCATGATTCTCATCATCGAATCCAATATACTTAACAACCTTGCAATGATGTGTGATTTTCAACGACAGCCTTGGATTACGATGGGAAGATACCAGATCGATACTGCCGAAAAGCACCGAGCAGTGTTCGCGACTATCATTGCGTGTCAGCTGCAACGACTTGCTGGGCTTTCAAAGTTGATGATGGAGCATAGCAAGAAAGTGAAGTGGCGGGCGCATTTGCAACAGGGTCGCTCGGGAGGTGTGCGCGGAACGTTGGCATGAGAGTAGATGGCAACTACCAAACAGCCTGGCTAGATAATGGGACGATCGAGTTTGTGAAGGACGCATGTGCGCGATTGGTACCACGTTTTACGCTTCATATTGGGGTTCCGCGGTGCGTCTTCATCGTCAATATATATGGGGATAATGGAATGAGATGACTGGTAGAAGGTACGGCATTGCGTCGCGTTGAACTCTGAATCTAGTGTGCGATCCACGACGCTCATCCCCAAAGCTTGCTTTGTCTCTCTAAAAACAAAACCTTTGAGCGGTCTTCCTCGTATGTCAGCAGCTTGTCTTTCATAACGATCTCACGGTTCTCCGCTTCTCCTAAACGCCACCCAGAGCCATACTCGTGCTCATCCTGGTGGACATGTTCGAGCCACGAGATTCCATATGCGTTTCTCAGCGTCTGCGCCATCATCACCTCCACACAGCACCAGCCCCGACCGAAGTACTGGTCATCCACGAGACTGATCATTGCGTCGCACTGTGCAACGATCATGGGTAGTGCCGAGACACCGGCACTCGGCTCATCTTGATCAACGCATGCAAAGTCCTGGGAAAGTGAGCCTTATTTCCGTTGCGTGATAATCATAGCAGGTACAACTCACCATCCAAAGTCCTAGCTTGTTCGGGTCGACCGTAGGATAAAGGCACAGGAACTGCTCGACCGCGGTCTGCATCCGCCGATACTGCGTGTGTGCCCCGTCGTCTGGCGACTTGGCGCCCGGCTCCTTGTTCATCCACCGGTACGAGAAGAATATCACAAACTCGGCACCGGTCTCCACGGTCTCGGCTGGGCGCGCCAAAAGCTCCTGCGCCAGCCCGTCACTAGACCTCGGCAGCCTGCCAAACTTTTTAAAGTCCTCCCAGCGCATAAATTTGAACACGTCGAACATCTTCCCCTTTTCGCCGTCCGTGGCGAGCGCGTCTGCATACACCCGTCTCACATGGCGCACCTTGCCCCCGCCCCCGCCGAGTAGCGTGGGCCGCATGTGCTCCTGGAACAGCTCGCGGTAACCCTTCCTCAGACGGGCCTCGGCCTGCCGCTGCGCGATGTTCGCCGCTCCTTTCTTCCCGAGACCGTCGAGAACGACCGCCTCGGTCTCCGTGTCGCCGTTGAACACGGCGTGATCCAGCGCTGTGTACCCGTGCTCGTCGACAATTTCCATGTCTGCGCCGACGCCGACCAGCTCTCGTAGGTAGCCGCGGTGTTCCTCGGACGGCTCTTTGGCGAACGCGATAGCCGACGTGCACGTCCCGGGATTATTGAACAGGCCAAGTGCTTCTTTTCTCCGGCCCTCGAGAAGCAGGGCTCGGCCGTAGAAGAAGCGCGAAATCGCCCTCACCGTCGTGTCGGGAGAGTTTTCCGTCATCTGCAGGGACGTTAGCGCGGATCTGACTGCCTCTTGGACGTTTCCCCGGGCGTAGTGACAGATCGAGAGCCGTGCTAAGCCAATTGTCTCCCATGTATTCAGCATATCCAAGCGTGTAATTCTGACATTCGGGCCACTGCGTTTCTCGATTTCCCCCTTCAGGCGACGCGCACTTTTAACTCGCTCGGCTAATTGCTCAATCAAATCTAAAAGCCCGTCGTCCTTGCACTGATGAGACAACTGGTAGTTTACCATGCCCAAGTTTCCGATGGCTCTGCACATCTCCTGCTCGAGGCCGAGTCCCCTGGCGGTATCATATTGCATCTCGAAAGCCCGCTTCGCATCCTCCAGACGGTCCATGTGCCGGTACGTAACGCCCAGCTCGCCGCTGAACTCGACTCTCTGCATGCTCGGTTCCATCTCCGTGATGGAGCTTTCCAAGATGTTCTTGGCCGTCTCGTATCTCCCGAACCGTCTGTTGGTGTTGCCCAACTCGTCGAGAACCAAGTACCTATATCTGCTGGCATTCGGGAAGGACTTGTCAGACTTGCAGAGCTCGATTGCATTGTTGAAGGAACGCAGAGCATGTTCCCACTCGGTGCGTTGAGCATGTTGTCTACCCTCGTTCATGTGAAACTCCCATGAGCGGACCGCCTCAACCTTCTCTGCCAAGGCAAACGGGGTGATGCCCACCGGGTCGCGGAGCTGCGCGAATGAATTGCCGTTCTTGGGCCCGAGGACGCCGGCGTCTTTGAAGAATCCCCGATGAGAGTGAAAGAAGAAAAGAGTAGCGTGTAAAACATCCGGGGCTACTTCGGTACGATGGAACGATTTGGCCGGGATCGTATAACTACTGTTTCGCGTATGGACCGCTTCTGCCATCTCCGTTGCTCGCACTAGCCTTCCCGTGTTCTGGACAATCGAATATGCCTGGTGCGTCTTGTATGCGGCGCTGTGACTCTTGCTATTGGCATCGTTCCACGCAAGCGCGTACTCAGCATGCGTTGCTTGCTCGGCCTCGCCGACGGGCTCGACTTGATATGAGTGGTCTTTCCCTTCTCCCGCCAATATCCAGCTCTGAGCAAAGGGCTGGTGAGAGTGAAGCGCGAACTCCGCATTGCCACGCATGCCATCCGGTAGCCAGGCGTGGAGACGGAATAGCTCGTCGATATTGCCGTCTTCTAGAAGGCTACAAAGGGGCACAGCTAAGAACCCTTGGGCGCTCCGCGATGCCGTAAATAAGTCGCGGGTGAGGGCTTTGCAGGTAAGGGCGCCGTGCACTAGATCCCAGCATCGCGATAGCTTGTCCACGTGGGCCGGCCGATCCTGCCGGCATGTCTCTCTAAGAAATGCGATGGCGAGGGTGAGACTGGCCAGTTGTTGCAAATCTTCGCCTTCGTCTAGAAGACCGACTTCTAGGCTACGCTGCCATTCATCGAACGAAAGACCTTTCACTCCACCTTCGCCGTCCGAGTCCTCCGCAGTCGAAGCGGATGAGATCCACCGCTTGATCGACTCTACTTCGGATTCTCCGGTCTTGGTGGCAGTTGCTACGCCCTGAAGAGCGCGAAGGAGAGATGATTGCCGTATCTTCATCGTTGACAACATTTCATGACTGCTAGGTTGTAGGAAGTATTATCGTCTGTGAAGCCTCAATCGCAATCCGTCGATAGTTCTTAGATGGGTAGCGTTCAAAGCCTCACTGTTCTAGGCAACGTTGCCACGTATCGACTGCTAAAGTGGGCGCTAAAGTGTGGAGGGAGGGGAGGAGGACGAATCAACGCACCTTGCTTGATCCGAACATGATGATGATTAGCGTTGGATAGATTCAATGATAAGTTGCCATAATTCTTCATAAGTGGAGAGTTGGGCGCACGATGCTCAATGGGTCCTTGTTGCGGGGCTAAGGATGCAACCTTGGGAGGTTTGAACCCGGTTCCAAGCAGGCTGAGGTCCGGGTCGGGAGAAATACAGAATGAAAGGGCCCCACGGTTAAGGTAATTGGTGTAATACCGTCAGGTTCACTTGGTCCAGTGGGCTGAGAGTGAACGGAATATCACTTTGGTGAATGAAATCAGAGCCAGAGAATCCTAGCCGGACATCCTTGCATTCCTGCACCCTTGGGGCACCGGTTACGTACTGATTGTGTTTCTTGGGACTGCATGTCTACCATACAACTTGACCGCGACTTAGCTTGTTCGTACTCGGTTACAGTCGCACGAAGAGGATCGCTAGAGTGCTTTGACCCCATGCGAGTGATGTTGTATGTACTCGGCATGCAGTCAAAGACTCGAATACCAACCACAAAGTGATGCATGTGGTGTCCAGCCCTGTTGGGAATTTCGGTGGAACTCAGGATGTCGCAGCAAGCACGTTTATAGTCTCTTTTCATTGCAGTCGACATGGCCACAAAAGACTATGGACTCAGTTTAAATAATTGAAACTCATATTGAACTATCACCGAGACTCCGGACCGAGAAACCATCGGTGCCAATCCATGACATTGACTCATACATAGGATATCTTGTTACAATTGATGCCGCCCTTCAACCACGATCTTGCGAATGTAAACCCGATCATAGGATACATCCCTCTCCCATCCGTCTCATTTGACCCTGAAAGGTACAACTATACTCATCGTCTAAAAGCGAGCAGTGGAGTTGGAGCTACCGGCAGAGCCGCCAACAAGCTTGCTGTTGAAGGCATCGGCAGCAGCCTGGTCCTGAGTGGCCGCGGTAGCCGCAGTCTCGGCGGCCTTGCAGCTATCAATGGTGGCCTGGGGAGCCTTGCAGCTGTCCTGGAGGCGCTGGCAGATGAAGCCGGCAATGATACCAATCTTCTGGGCAGAGCCGTGGTTGAAGTCCTGCTGGTTGGTGGCGATGAAACCAGGGCCCTGGCGGTCCTTGAGGGCGTTGGAGAACTCGATGCTGGGGTCGCTGCAAGAACCAAAGTCGGAGGCCTGGCGCATCCTGAGGGAACGTCTGCGCTTGCCGATGGCAGCGTGGCACTGAGTGTTCTGGTCCTCACACTGCTGGACGCCACCGGTGAGCTTGCCGCTGTTGGCGGCGTTGGCGCAGGCGTTGTGCTGAACATCGCAAGAGCGGCCGAGAGCGGCGTTCTTACCGACGAAGGTGTCGCCGTTGACCGAGAAGGGACGGGTGCCGGAGGTCTGGATGACCGGGGGAGGGGCGCCGCCAAGAGAGCCGGTGAAGGTCTGGACGTTGGTGCCTCCGGCAGCGTTGCCGCTGTTGCCAGTGTTGCCAGTGTTGCCGTTGCCGGTAGAGTTGTTAGCAGAAGCCTGGGCATTGCTGTTGGTGGAGCGAGCAGCGCAAGCAGCGGCGTTCTTGGCCTTGTTGTTGCTGCCGCTGTTGGAGCTGCCGCTGTTGGAGCTGCCGCTGTTGCTGCTGCTTCCAGTTCCAGAGGTGGTGTTGGCAGCTCCGTTGGTAGCTCCAGTAGCAGTACCGCCGCCGGCAACCTTGAGGCCGTTGATGTCGATGTGGGTAGCCTTCAGCTCACCGGTGCCGCCGGTGATAGTGGACTTGATACCGGCAACAGCAGCGTTGATCTCGTCGGGAGTGGCGTCGAGGACAAGAGTCTTGGTAGTGAAAATGCATCCGGTGGGGTCGTTCTGGTCGTCGCAAGAGTTACCCTTGAAGGTCGTGTCGGTCTTCTGGCCAGGGGCGAAGGTACCGCTCTCGAGAGCAAGCATGGGGTCACCGCCGATGGAGGCGAGCTGCTTGGCGAGCTCCAGAGTGACGGCCTTGTTGTCGGCAGCAGCGTTGTCGGTGGCGGGATCCTGGTGAGCCTTGATGGCAGCGATCTCGGGGTTGACAGCGGTGTCGGTGCAGGCGGCGGAGGCCACGCCAATACCGGCGGTGTTGCGCTCGAGGGAAGCGTAAACAAGAGCGCCAGACATGCCACGGATATCCTTCTCAGCCTTGGCGTTGGTGAAGGCCTGGTCGGCAGTCTCCTGGTGCAGGCAGGCGAGGTTGGTTACCTGTCCAGCTCCGGCCTTGGCAGCGCCATCGCCGAGAAGACCGAAGACGGGGTCGGCGATCGCCTTGGGGTTCTGCTTGTTGAGGAACTCGCGGGTGATGTTCAGGAAGATCTCGTGAGAGTGCTCCTGGGGAACCTCACGCTTAGCCATGCGGCGGACATGGTGGTGGCGGTGGTAAGACCCAGCCTCGGCGAGAGCCAGGAGGGAAGAAGCGGCGAATGCAACAGCTTGGTACTTCATGTTGACCGAAATTGATGATTATCGACGTCGATTGAAGTTCGAACAGAAAAGACCGGCCTTCTGCCTACAGTTTTCGACTGAAGTAGTATTGAAAAAAGGGTGGTAAAGAGAATATGGTAAAACGTTAACGTAGAGCAATCAAAGCCGATGCAAAGAATGGAATGAGTTCTCAGAACTCGTGGTGAAAGAATGAATCGAAACGGCGAAGAGAATGTCGTACGAAGATGAGAAGCTATAGCCAAGAAGAAGAGATCTGGTGCCGAGAAGGAGATCACTCAGGTTTATAAAGAAAAGATTGGATGGAAAAGATGATCAGAGCACATCCCTGGCACATCATCGAATTCAGACGGTCGAGAGCATGAGCCGCATCCTTGGCCAGCGTATGCCGGCAAAGCGGAGGGATGAGACTCAAGGAGGTCACTCGAATGGATCACCCCGGGGACGACATCGAAGGGTGTGATACGACACGAGACGAAGTGAGTCGGTTAGGACGGGCCAGAAAAGATTGCCAGGTCCAGGAAGCTGTTGGGCCCGAAGCCTTGGTCTGGCATGTGCAGGGGAGGGTTACCTGGGGGTGGAGGAAGAGTGACAAGACGCAACAAACGTCAACGTCTGAGTGTCATGATGGCCAAGTCAACCGCGAATGAGGCAGCAGAGTGGGGATTTCGCGACAAGGCCGCCATTGTGTCGACCGGGGACGAAACCGCTCATAGCAAAATTGGTTGTCGCTAAAGATACGCGTATGTTGTTGTTGTGACCAGGCCGCTCAATTATTGCGACAAGGGTCGCGATATGGGCAGAGTTTTCGGATAGCGTTGCGACGCATGGGAGGGGACAAACTGCAAGGCGGCAAAGAGTTCAGACTCAAGACAGCGATGTGTACGGCAAGATGAGGCGGAAGATCAGACAAACCGAGCCGCAGGATGTCATAGAGCGAGTTTCGACCGGGGTGTGGGCGGTAATGTTTTGGGTCGCTCGCTTCTCCCCCATGCGTCACATCGCTCGCTCACTGGGCCCCGCCCCCCACGGCAAAAATGCTTGATTCAGTCTTCCCGCCAATGATCGCGTCCCGCGAGGTACGGATGGCGAAGTCGCCGGCGGTGGCTGGTGGGTAAGGGGTCTCTGCCGCAATCTGCTTAGGGCTTAGCGTAGGGGTCTGCTCTCTCTGTTGAAGAAGCTGTGCCGTGCTTTCGTAGGCGAAATGCACCTCACCGTTGCCCTTTCTTGCTGAACTTGGTTGAAGTTCCTGGAGGGCGGTATGCTGGCGGCTGACAAACCTGAAATGAAGACATCTAGGCCCCTCGGGGATGTGGACCGGGGCACCCTTTTCGGCATGTCGCACCGAACAAGATCTATGATTGAACGGGTCTTCTGGCCGGTTTACCTGGTTGGACGTGGCTACCAAAGAATTAACGTGGACGGTTAGATAGATTGGCCCCCATCAAAAAATGACGGGACGACTAAACTTCGTGGAGGCTAGCGCCTGAGCTTATTGAGGCTAGAACTGGGATGTTTACATCAGTCTTTGGAAACTAACGTTCACATTTGAGTGTCACGAAGTCAAAGTACCATCCTTTGAGTTGATAGCACACCACCTTTCTCGTTGAGGTTGTGTCCTCTCCTAAATGACAACCAACATCCGACATCCTTCGTCCATCAGCCCAGAACTCTGATCGAGTCTGCCGAGAAAGATGCTCGCCAGGCTCATGCGGCAGCGAAAGTGGGCCACGCTGCCGTCGACCGCCATAGGATCTACTGTTTCAGACGATCGCAGACTTCAGACGCATCAGTGCCAAGGGGCAATATCTCAGACGCTATCACCATGCGGCCCTAGCCACCCTCGTGCGTCATGTGCGACTGGCAGGCTGTCATCCCAGCCATGCATCCATCGCAGCGGGGTTGATTCACTTATTGACAGGCACTCGTCCGCCTCCATTCCTCTTCACTCGTGGTATGATCTGCCTCGCGCCTTCGGAATTCGGCCTGGGATGAATTATGATATGACTCGAGCTTTGTCATCCACCACCGCGAACCGTTCAATCGGACGAGCCGGCGACCAGACGATTCAGCGTCTGAACTCGGCCTCATAAGACGGTTGCGCGATTTGTTATGACCCTTAAGAGGTCCTGATAATCATCCTCAGTCTGAGATGAGATGCAGTTCATCACTTGTCATGCTCCACTGACTCGGCAACACCATGCACCTCAAGCATATTCTGGCGCGTGGGAGTCAACCCTATTAATGTGGCTTTTTCCTTTTCCCAGGGCCACCGGCAGCGCTGGGATGAAATCTCAGGTGTTAGAATCCAGAACCAGCTGCTGATGGTGATCGCAGGCCGCGGGGTCAACGAGTGAGGTGTCCACTTTGGTCTGGGCTCATTCCACCTCCGCATTCATGACTGTTGCTTGAGAGATCACACACTCTCAGAAGCAGATCATCAGAGTTTGTCATCCGCCACATTACGATGCATGAGCGGCTCGTCTCATGCTGACTCCATTTTTCGAGTATTTTGTCTGATTGAAAGCCTCCGACCGTCGACCGACAAAATGCCATTGGGCTCCGCCAAAATGTCCAACTTTGTTCTCCACTCTTGAAAATGCCATCCTATTCGACGCCTTGTGAGCACACGAAACGCTGTTCTTCATCAACCGTGTGATGAACTGCCGTTCATGCCCCATGACGTGTATGATTCGTGAGAAACGCCAAGTGTTCGCCATCTGAAAATGGCAACTATTCCCTGCGCATTTCACTTCACATTGGGAACCTCTGACACTTGGCGGCACTGGGGATTGCCGCGTTCTCGAGTTTTGCCTTAATAGAAAGATCTCATGTACAAAGAAAGTCTAAAGTTGCTGACTTCGTTCAAAAAACGTGTGGGTATCATTGGTAAGCTATAACTACGATCAAGCCAGATCTATACGGATAGTGTAGTCGTCGCCTTCCTGTGCGACAACAGTTACGGTAACACCCCAATCCTTCACGGTGTATGTGCTCGCCCCGGCCCCATTGAAGGTCAACGGCGCGCTGTCAAGCTCGTCATTCGCGCAGCTAGCCGAGCCCCAACCTTGGTTTCCATCTAGAACGCGAATCGGTCCCTCTCCAGTGGCAACGTCGGTTGCCACCGTGTACAGCAACACGCCTGTAGCACAAGCGTTCTCATCGTTGCCATTCTTCGAACGAACTTCGGCTACTAGTGCCTCTCTTTCGTTCTGCTTAACGACGACAGCCTTTACGCCACCCTCGGTCTCCAGTGGAGACAGCTTATGGGTAGTCGATGCCGATGCATTCCCAGCGCCGCTTCCGACCGCTGGGACTACGCACTCAATCTGGTCATCGGCAAGCCAGCCCAACCTCCACTTGTTCCACGCGAAGTAGTCCGGACTGTGCCCACCAACATTGGCCATCATGTCCCAGTTTCCAGTGTACAGGCCAGTGTAGCCCGATGGTAGCGGGTATAGATCTGGAAGGCAAAAGGTGTGCCCCGTTTCATGGTTGAGGGCTTTGTAACCCCACACGTCGTAGGTGTCAAAGCCTATGGTGACAGCCTTCCTGGCGACGTAGTTGATATCGTAGGTATACACAGAAGAAGTGAGAGTGGCAGAGAAGCTGATAGCCGTCGCGTTTTTTGTCGGGATGATGTAGAGCACATCCGTAATTGGGCCGTCGGTGCTGTTAACGCCCGGCACTGGTGTGTTGGTGATCTTCAGCCATTCTTCCAGGGCATCCTTGATGTAGACTTGGTGCATCTGCTGAGACAGGCCTCTCTCGAATTGGTAGTCGGTCGCGTTTTTCGGCATGCGGTAGAATCGCGTCGTATCGGCCGTGACGTTCAATGCCAGCTTTCCATACGAGGATTTGTCGAACCATTCTGCTGTCTGTGGGAAGAAGACATCGTAGGCTTCCTTGGGTGAGGCTTCGGATGCGGTCTGGTCGGGAAAGTCGACGAAGAGCATCAGTGCATTCAAAGTGCCTGCGCTAGGCGCGCAATCGTAGTTGTAGCCGAACCCCGAGCTAAAATACACGCTTTGGTTCGCTGCGAGTTTGCAGGATGAGCTGTCGGCCCTCCGGGCAATCGATGGCAGGCCCGCCGCGGATGCCGCGGCCGAGAGGAGCGCTGCCCCGTAAAATGCAGATGCTGTCGGGATCTTCATGTTTGTGGTGGAACTCCGAACAGTCGTCTCGGACAAACGAAAGACAGTAGGAAGGTGGAAGCCGATTCCTTTGGCCTGGAGGACGGTGCTTATTATTTATTCAAGATCTAACATCCTTTCAATGTCTATTCATGGCTTTGGGGCTGATCCGAGCCACAGTGCCTGGAGGTTCTATGTATAGTGATTTAATCTCCCCATGTGGGAATACGAGATGAACGCTAGGCGTGGACCAGGATTTAATACGGGCTTGCCGACTCCACCTCGGGACCTTAGGATAAGCATAATGAGGATGCATCCACTCAAAGTATGTATTTTCAATTGCTGGGAAACGTTCTCTACCCAGGTAGATCGAGTAAGTTTGCGCGCTGTGTATTTGAATATGAACTACTAGCTGTTGCAAAGAAATGAGAATATTGCCCCTTAGTCAAGCGAGAGGCAAATCTCAGCATCATTCCGCATGCCCAGCAGGCTTTTGTCCACACACGATGTGCCTGATTACTTTTCGTCAGCTTCGGCATTCATAGTATTGAGAAGCCCACTTACACCTCGTAGTACGCATTGAAGCTGCGTTTGTCTTTCAGCTCCTTCCGGACCTCGGCGAGTTGCAGCATCGTTTCCTCCTTGGTAAACCCAAGTACGCCGCAAAAGATTCTCAAAGTGAAGGCTTCCAGGCCGTCCAAGAGGTTTGTCAAGTTCAAGAACCCCATTTCCTTGTAATAAGGGTCCTTTGGCCACACACCAAGCGGCACCTTGACCTTCTTGTAGGTTATGTTCTCAAATCCTGCATTCTCGACCCAACCTTTCAGCTTGGTACCGGGACGGCTATCGCGACCTGTCGACGCAATGCCGTCGAAAAGAGTTTTGATCCACTTGTACGTGGCGTGGTCGTGGGTGAAGCTTCCGTCGTCTGAACTGTACTCCCCACCCATTTCGAGGAATTCTGCCCAGCCTCCTGGGTTCAAGTTCCTTCAGACAGGATCAGTGTGAGATGAGTCATTCACAAGGGGTTCTTTCATGAGAGACGCACTTGTAACAGTTACTGATCAGCTTTGGCCAATCTTGGATGGAACCCATCATCCAATGGCAGTTGATGAAGTCGTACGTCCTGTCAACCCAGGGGCTCTCGACGTCATCAATCTCGAACTTGACATTGGGGGGAGCCCTGATTGATATTGTGAGTCACAATTTGCGCCAACTTCAGTTTGAAAAAGCCCACCATTCTGGCTGAATAGCGCTGAGATCAATACCGTGGACCTTGAACACTGGTTAGTAATAATTAAAACTCGCATCCTTCGCAAAATTTGTAATGAAAGGTGGAATATGAAAGCGAGACGGGGAAAACTCACCTCTGCGGCTGGAAAACGATCTGCAAAGTCGATTGCCCCTATCGCAGTTTAGCACCCTAGCCCTACTTGAATCTGAAGGTGTTCGGGAAAAGAACTTACAGAGTCCAGTACCGGTACCAATGTCCAAAACTTGGTGGATGTTTTTCTCTTCGATGGGCGCAACATACAATTTGTCCCCGAGTATCTTCGTTGTGACAAGATGTGCGTAATCAAGTCGATCCATCTCGTTCTGTCAAAGTCAACAGTTGAAGTCATAGAGTCAAACAAGAAACTCTCACTTGATCATTGGGCATGAAGTACGCTATGATGCGGCGTTAGCAGGGGACTTGAAATACAAAATTGCTCAAATAATGGGTTGAACGTGACATACACCCCGCTCGATATGCGTGGTAGCGGCGACCATTCTCGATAGGGTAGTCAATGACGCTTGACGTCAATGATGCAGTATACGAGGAGCTGTTCAATTTGTCAGTGAATTATTTCCCATCGTACACGGCATCCAAGGGGGCCTACAGCTGATCCTCGTTTGCAGAATCATCATCTGCGGGCTATTGCTCATGTTAGCAAAAATCATGGTTTGCCGAATTTCGAAGAGGTAATGTCATACTACGGCCGCATCGTCAACTTCCAGAGGCGGTTGCTCGTCATGATCATTCCCATTCGGCGTAACCCGCGGGGGGCCTATAGGCGGGGCTATAGTCGTTCCAGCAGCGGAGGCAACTCTCGGTTGCAGCTCGGCTGTACCTCCGGTCAAGTCGGTCATGATATCACACAAGTGCTATCTAGTTCGGACAGATAGTGATCAATCAAAGAGGAAGAAGGGTGTGAACAATTGATTGAGGACAAGTCTCTGAATTGTAGACATGAGGGGTTTATGGGTGTTTTGTCTGGAACGTCGGACCAGGCTGGCGTTGGTGCGAGGCGTTGGAACAGGCCCAGCAGTGCATGCATTCGACATGGATCTTGCTGTTTCCAACCAATGAGTACACACCGCGTGCCTATTCCCTGCTTCCGGCGTGGGAAAATCACATAAATCTCCACGTTGCCCAGAGATTCTTGCTGAGAAAGGCAAATGCTCCATGTTGTGGTCACATTTCTGCAGGAGGAGCACGGAGATCAACCCACTCTGATAGGAAGGAGTGCGAAACAGACTTAAGATCTTTGGACACACACAAACTTGCCTTGGAGAGCATATGCCGAGTTTAACAACGCTGGCCAGTTTCATGAACGCATTGTCTTTCGCCCGGGCAGTAGACTTTCAAACGCTCTTTGATTTGAATACCATCTCAATTGTGACAGAAATTCTCATCAAAGAATATCCAACCTGTCCGCTTCTGTGCTGCCAGATCCCATGCAGATTTCAGCATCTCCGTCGCAACATGAGTTGGACTTTGATGCGTCGATAATATGACAGATGTCATACTCAAACGGTGTCGCCGTAGGTGCCGCCCCTTTACACCCAACAGTAGCAGTCGCACTGTCCGTCAGATCGCCTATGAACTAATTAGCCTCAGTCTACTGCGATTGAATCAGTGGACTTACACATATCCAATAGAGGCTACTGAAGGTTGTCTCTCGACGGGGCACTAATTAGTGTCAGTGAGGTCCGAAAGGCGACAACTGAGTTCGACCAACCTCCTTCTGACAGCGTGAGTAGCACGTCCAGTGATCGTCTTCAGAACAATTCGCAGGCTCGTTCACCGTTAGTTCAGCGCATAGGTCTACTTTCGTGAAATACAACTCACTCCCCATTGGCTCAAAGGCGGCTTGTTGTTGCACAGCATTTGGGCGATCTTGGCTGAGGCGATGCCATGCAGCATGAATGTTGTGGCCACGAAAATCAGCTTCATTGTGGTGTCTTGCAATGGTATTCCAATGTTCCTGGGGCATGCATTATTCTGCAAGTGATCGAAATGGTCGGCCTTATATGTTCCAAAGTCGGGACCCCTTTTCTCGTCATGACCCGAACTTTAGAATGACTCGGCTCACGTAGCGAATTAATTCTCCTTGGTGAAATGAACTTTGTACCCCGTGGTTGAGGTCCTTGAACTACCTTAACTCAACTCTCTCTAGTCTCGAGTGTCACCCGAACCGGTCATATTTCAAGTTATCTGGATAGATTGAAGTGGGGCGATGCAAGTGGCATAACTCGGATTGAATTTGATGAGCCCATTTGAGTCTGATCTGCGGTGGGCTTTGTTAACACAACTGTACGTATGGCACTGCCTGTGTCCGACAATCGCTGTAGGCTTGATTCAAAAGTCAAGGTAGCTTCAACCGGCTGCTGAAATGCTCTCAATGGTTCGGGAGCAGAGGCGAATACAATCCTAGTCAATGAGACGAACTTGCCGCCTCAAGCGCGATCCGAGCCATCGGTACTGATCGAGTTCTTCCTCAAGTGAGATGCATCCCGCTGGTTCATCCTGCGTGACTCGTCCGATACAAAAATTTCAAATATGGTTATTACCTAGGAAGAAAGGTATTTGGAACATGCATTCGCGATTCAGTTGTTAGAGTACTGACGTACCGCCATGAGTGTTTCGGGAGAGATTGAGTGCCGCGTGCGTGAGTAGTCAAATCAAGCTCGGCATCTGATTTCCAAAGGGAGGCTACTATCGCCGAGGCAATGCATTTCTGAAGCGGCTGCTCGTGAAAGGTTTACTGGATGTAAGCTAGCGTCTTGCTCCAAGCAGGTCACAACTATAGTGCCAAGAACTTCAATCATAAGCTTCAATGTTCAGATCTCACCGTCTCAACTTCTCTCTGAGGCATCCGCAGGCAGACCCACCCCAGTCAATCCGATGTATTTTTTACCGTCACGGGAGTTTATTGACGTTAAGTTACTGGTTGTAACTCGAGTCAAGCGTTGGGGATAGCGGCTTTATGCCGTGTCTAGACTCGTCTCCGGTACAGAAAATGCACCTATGACGCTCGGCTGTTTGTTAAGATGGGGTGGATGGTAGCGCGTCGTGTATAAAGACACATATCACCCAGACCGTCCGACCTTAGTGACAAAAGGATACGCTAAACTTCCATGACTGGATCGCCGCTTGACCCTTTGGGGGGTGTCGTTTTAAGCTGCACATTCTGCATTTCCATATCCAGCCGATCCAAGCATGAAACATTATTCATATAAGCTCTGTCCGTTGACTTGGTGTTCCCCCTTCGATGTGGGATCTCTTACGTTGAAAAGGCTTCTCTGGAGTCGATCGGACGGCGGAATAGGAATTTCCGAGGAAACGATATTCCATCCCCAATACATCGAAAGGCTCACCTGCTGCAATAGGTACTCAAGGAAATCATTGCCTGGTTACAAATCGATTTAATATCCGGTATGATCATGTACTTCTACCCATGGTGTTTCAGCCTTTCACAAACTCATATCGATTGATCACTTATTTACAACGCGGGAGCCTGCTTCTGTGCATCGAGAACATCAGTTTTTCGAGGCAAAATAAGACACTCCAATCATCACATCAACACTCATACATATCACACCCTTGACCCATAAACGACGCGGAGAACAAGTCCTGGGAATACCAGGCTCATTTCATTTGTCTATCTGATTTGTATGTCACATAGGTGTCTATTACCAACTTTCCTAGCAATCGTCACCCCTTATCCCAAGGAAGCCCTCTCGAAAGGAGGCCATTGCTCACGTACGGGAGCTCAAGGGGTAACGTGGAAACCAGCACAGGGCGTTCCGCTGGTATTCTTGCAGGCCGAGTTGGCGCTGGCAATGGAGTAGGCGTTCGATCCAGTGCAAGAGAAGAAGGCTGAGCACTTGAAAGCCACGGAAAAGCCAGCAGCCCAGTCCCCGTTGGACGCCTCCTCGGCGAAGTCAAGGAAGCAAGTGGACTCAAACTTCAAGGGGCCAGTGGCCGAGATCTCGCAGTTGCAGCCGACCACATTGGGCGTACCACCGCTTATTCCACCGATACGGGCAGTGCAGGTACCGGAGGGCTGGCCAGGGTTCTTGATCGGGTCGGTCCAGGTTCCGGAGATGTAGATCTCGCTGCCGACCTTGCCTCCGAGGGCGTAGTACTTGGCGTGGGCTTCCCATTTGCCAGCTGCACGAGCATCGAGTTCAGAACCTGCCGGGCTATATTCGCGGTTTTGATCAGAACTTGTTCATCAATCCTACTCAGTTGTAGACATACCTGCGTGGCTCCATGCTACCCATCTCAGTGGGAACGGCGCTCGCAAGAGCAGCCAGGAAAAGAATGTGAGTAGGATTGAAGTGCATCTTTGCGGTAAATTTGTGTGTTGGATCAAACGTAGAGCAGAGAGTGTGTCTTGTAGGAAGTGAATGAGTGTGGTGATTGAAGCGTGGAACTGCGGCTGAGGAGAGATTTCTTAGACGCCCAAAGGAGGACGACAGCGCATGTTCTTATACGTCCCATGGTAGGCTATCTATTGACCATGATCAGTGTGTCCTGGAGATCTTAGCATCGGCCGGATGTATAGTCTGCTGACCATCTTTTCTTCTGCCTAGGGAAATCTTGTTCACATCTCACTGTCGATTCACTGTTTACTCAACCTCAAATTATCATCTTCGGGTGCAGATAGTCTGCCGACCGGGGTTTCTTCTGCCTGGGCAAATCTCAGTGCTATGTCAACCTCGAGTCACGGTCTGCTGAACGTTCAGTGCTATTGTTCATGCATCTCTGGCTTAAGCCCAATTGGTTTTGGAATCTCTGCCATGATTCACGGCTCTGCCGAACTTCCCAGCCACGTCGTTCGGAACTGATTACTGATGAAAACATGCGCCGAAAACAAACATTATCATCACTTTCCAGAGCCGCTACTCTTCCATTAAGGTCGCACATAACATCTCCAATGATTTTAAAACTCAAAGCTTCGAATATGTCATGTCATGCATCATGTCACCGTACGACTTTAATACTTTGAAAGTCAGTCAATTGTTCGGCCAACCACCATAACATCTGCGTGACAATTGCCGTGTAGCTTATCCGTACAGTCGCGAACTTTGACTTGCGGGCTGAAAAATGAGTCAATCAAACAAAATTCTGATTTTTTGACATGCAAACCGTCTAGGACAAAAACTTATTTTATTTATTAAAAATAGTTTAAATTATATATTTAGATATCTTTAATTAAGTATGTTTTTATAATTAGTAAAATATTACTTCTATTTATAATATATAAAAGTAAAAATATCTAGTAGTAGTAGTTTCTTTTAGATTTAATATTATATAAATCTTAAAAGTTTATAGCTATAGAAAATAAGTAGACTTTAGACTTTATAGCTATTAAGTAGTTAATAGAGGTTTTTATATTTAAAATTCAACTAGAGAACTTCTTAGAAGTTAGATTATTAATCTTAGATAGTTATAAAAGTTATAAGATTACTACTTTTATATATATATACTTTATGAATAAAATATATTTATTATTTTTATTAGTATATATATTATATATCTTTTAGCTACTTAATTAGTTAGTTTTTAAACTCTTTAAAGTAGTATATGAAAAAAAGCTTAAATTACTAGCTAAATAAAATATTAATATAGTTATAAGTAAGAGAAACTTTATTATATATTATAGTAAAGTATATAAAGTAGTTTTAATAATTAAGAATATTATTAATAACTAGAAATAGACTAAGTTATAACTTATTAGTATAGCTAAACCTCTTATAAGCTTTCTACTACTTAAGAATATATTAACCCTTATTAAACTAACTAGTTAAGTTTATAAAAAGCTTTTTAATAGTAAAATAAGTAAGAAATAAGTAGTAAATATATTAGTAATTATTTAGTTAACTTTTAAAAAGAGGGATAAGTTTTAAGATTAGTTTAGCTTATTTAATAAACTAAATAATAATAAGTATATATAGTATTTACTTTTCTAAAAAGTTTAGAAAAGTTTTAATAAGAAAGTATAATAATTAATAGTAGTTTAGTAAAAGATTAAAGTACTATAAGTAGAAGTTAATATTAATAAAGTTAAGAAATAGAGAAAAGTTAAGATAAACTTAACTTTAAAGTTTACTAATATTAAAGCTATTTAGAGGACTTAAATTAAAGTAAGTAAACTTAAAAGTAGTATAAATAAATCTAATAAGTTAGAAAACCTTAGTAATAGCGAAAGTTATATTATTAATATATTATAATGTATATAAATATTAGTTAAAGTTAATATGTATAAATGTGAGGGCATTAAAAATAGGGTGCCTAAATATAAGAGGTGCCTAGAAGTAGGTATAAGACTATTATAACCTGTTATATATAGATAATAGTTAACTAACCTACTTAGGCGTTAGGCAGCTAAAATAAGATATTTATATTATAGGATGATAGGAATAATAGGGACTTACTTAGAACAAAAGAACTATAGAATAAGTTATATAACAGTAAGATAAGGAATAATTAGTAGAGTATAGAAAGGAATACTTAGTTATTAGTTAGTTATACTAACTAATTATAATTACTTTATATATCTAAGTAATTACTTAAGAACTAATAAAGGATATTATTCTAAACTTATATATAGTATAACCTAAACTTAGCTTATAGTTATACTTCTATAGCTTTTTAGTAATTAACTTTATATTTATTTTTAAGATACTCTTAGCTTATTTTTATTATAAATAACTTATTAAGTTTAAAACTAATTACTTTAGTCTCTAAAGACCTAATTTACTATAGTTTATAATCTATAACTTAAACTACAACCTTAATATATTATTACTATATATTAATCCTTAACTTCTATTAGTAAACCTTATTATTAAATAGCTAACTATAATACTTTAATTACTCTTATTTAGTAAGTTAACTATTAACGCTTATTAAATAATATAAATAAAATATCCTCTTATATTTCTATTAAGTTTCTTACTTTTAGATCCTTATTTACTTTAAGAGAATAAGCTTTTTAGAATCTAACCTAAAAACTTAAAAACTAAAAAATAAAGGATAACTTAAATAGTAAAAATAATACTAAAGAACTTAAGTACTAGCTTAAAAAGACTAATAATAACTTTAAAGAAATATAGTATATATTTAATAAAAACTTAGTAACTTTTATTAAACTTTAAGTATATACTAAATAAGCTTATATTTTAGAAAAAGAAGTATAAACCTTTTAAACTACTATTAATATTATTATAACTTTAGTAGAAGGATAAAACTATTTTAAATTTATACTACTTATTCTTTTTAATAAGAACTTTAAGAAGTTTAAAAAATACTTAATATAGATATATATATATTATACTTCTTATAATAATAGCTTTTAAAATAAAATAGAAAAAGTAGTTTATATTACTACTTTCTTATAAAAAAAAGCTTTAGTTTAGTTTAAACTCTTTTAAAATAAATAGTTAAGTAAAACTTTAAATTAATATATTCTATAGCTTTATAAGCTATAAATAAGCTTTATAATCTATATTCTAAGAACTTAATAAAACCTAATAAGCTTAAAAAGAACTAAAATAACTTTACTAAATTAAATAAATATCTACTTATATAGCTAAATTCTATTAAATTATCTCTATATTTAACTTTACTAAAGAAAGTAAAATTAAGACTTTTTATTTAGGATTTAAAAAATATATAAAAGATAAACTTAATAAAATTAATAAACTATTTAGCTTTATTAACTATATTAAATATATTATTAAGTAAGATAATTAATATTATAAAAGAGAATAAGAATAATACTAAGAATCTAATATAAGCTATAAGTACTAATAGTAACTATATAACTTTTAATATTATAGCTAGAACTAAAGCAGAAAATTCCCTTAATAAATAATAATAAAAGATAAAAATAACTATAATAACCTTAAAATAAAATAACTTCTAAAGTATATTACTACTTATAGCTACTATAGTAAACCTATAAACTTTAGTATTATTATAAAAAACCTAAAGAAACTTTAGAATCCTAAATATTATAATTATAAGAAATAAGAATATATTACTTATAACTACTAATAACTTAAAAAAAGAAACTAAAAACTAATCCTAAAATATATAAAATAAGTTAGTATAATAATTAAAATATCTTATATATCTATATTATAGACTATATATTATAATAATAATAATTATATCTACTTTAAAGATAAGGAAATATTAAGATACTATCTAAAAGATAATAACTTAAGATAATCTAAATATAATATAACTACTTTAGATACTTATTTTAAAACTTTAGTAATAATATATATTAGTAATAATAAGATTATAAGAAAACCTAAAAAATAACTTAATAAAGTACTTTAATTTTAATAACTCTAACTTATAAGTATACTTATATATAACTAGAAATTAAAAAATAATAATAAGTAGAAAATTATATACTTTTAGTTAGTTAAACTTATATACTTAGAATAAATTTAAGTAGAACTTTATAACTCTATATAAGAAAAATAATTTAATATTATATTTTTATATATAAAATAATAAAAAAATATATATAGAAACCTTATTAAAATTAAATAAATTAATTAAAAGCTTAAAGAATAAGTTAAAGAAAATTTTAATAAAGAACTAGAATACTAATATAACTTCTTAGAAGAGTAGTATCTTTTTAACTTTATAAATAATTAAACTTTTAGAAAAAGAGAAAATTCTCTATATAATTTAAATAAACTTTATAATATTACTTATTAGTATACTTAAATAGAGATTATTTATAAGCTTATTTTTAATATAGATAATATTAGTTTTAAAGAAGAATCTAAAGATAAACTTAAAAAAATTAAAATAAAAATTAAGATATAAATAATTAACTTTTAGTTAGATAAATAATAAGTATACTTCTATAAATACTTAAAATTACTAATTAATATATAAACTTTAATTTTTATATTAAAAAACTACTTTTATTTAAACTTCTTTAATTTAAAATATTATTACTTTTTCTAAGTTTAATATTTCTATTTATAATATAAAGAAGATATAAAAGATAAGTATAAATATTAATTTAATTTTTAGAGAATTAATATAGAACTAATATATTAAGTATACTTAGTATATATTCTTATAAGATAAGAAATTAACTATTTTAATAATAATATTGTTACTTTCTAATTAAACCTTAAATTCCTTATAAAATACTTTAATAATAAATAGATAAAATAAAATAAATATTAATATAATAAATATTAAATTTATTATTAAGAAAAAATATATACTTAGAGAATTATAAAGGATAAATTAAGACCTCTCTAGGTTTAAATCTATAAAAATAATATTATAAAAGTATTATAAAAAAGAAAATAAATTATTTCTTTAAGATAATTAAGCTAATTAAAAAACTAAACTTACTTATTAAGAAAGATTAAAACAAGTAATAATAATAAGGTTTATAAATCTAATATAATTAGAATAAAAAGTATATTTATAACTATAAGTAATAATTAATAATAATATAATAATTATACTAATTAATAATAGATCTAAAAGAAACTTTATTTTACTTTAAGTAATAAATAAACTATAATTATTATAGATAAAGAAATAATACTAATATATTTTAAATACTATAGAAAGAGAATAAGTTTAATATAAAAGAAGAACTATTAAAAATAAAATTATATTTCTTAAAATAAGTTACTTAAATTAGAATAAATAACTCTAATTTAATATTATAAAACTTAATATATATAATATTATATTAAGAATACTATAGTTATAAAAAATAACTTATAAATAGATTAAAAAATAAGCTAACTCTATTAGAATTATAATAATCTAATTTTTAAGTAGCTTTATAAAACCTAAGTTTTAAATAGATCTTATAAAAGAATAATAATAAAATATATCTATTATTTTAAAATAAAAAAAGTTTTATTATAACTAGTAATAATAATAAATCTTAAATAAAAAAAAGATCTACTTCTATTTATTTTAAAAGAATATAAAGTTTATAAAAAACTCTTTATAACTAAACTAAAGACTAAACTATTTAAATATATTAATTTTAATTATAAAATCCCTTTTAAAAAAAGAAAAGAACTATAATTTAATAAAATATATAGCTTTAACTTAATAGAAATAGAGGTTTTAGATAAATATCTTAATAAAAATCTAAAGAAAAGATATATTAAACTATTAATATTACTAATAAGAAGTCTAATTCTATTTATACTTAAGAAAAATAGAAAACTATAACTATATATTAACTATTATATACTTAATAAAATAATAATTAAGAATTACTATTTATTATTATTTATTAATAAAATAAAGAAACTTTTATATAAAGTTAATTAGTTTATAGTTTTTAATTTTAAAAAAGCTTATAACTTAATTAGAATAAAGTAGAATAAAAAATAAAAAACTACTTTTAAAATATAAAAAAAGATATTTTAAGTACTTTATTATACTTTTTAGTTTTACTAATATATTTATAACGTTTTAAAATATAATTAATATTATATTATAATAATATATTAATATTTATATAGTTATTTACTTAAATAATATCTTTATTTTCTCTCTAATACTTAATAAATATAAAGAAGATATATATAACGTTTTATAAACCTTATAAGAAGTTAAACTCTTAGTTAAACTAGAGAAAAGTAAATTCTATATATAAAAAGTAAAATATCTTAGATTTATTATTACTTTTAGAGAAGTTTATATATTAAAAAATAAGATTAAAACTATTAAAAAATAGCTAGTACTTAATAACTTTAAAGAAGTTTAAAGATTCTTAGGTTTTATTAACTTCTATTATAAATTTATAGAGAATTATAGAAAAATAAATATAGCTTTTACTAACTTTAGCTATAAAAATATATTATTTATATAAAATAAACTTTAATAATAAATATTCTAAAATATTAAGGATATAATTATTAGTAAATTAATTCTAATAATTTTAGATCTTAAGAATTAATTTAAAATAGAACTTAACTTTTTGAACTATACTTTTAAAGTATAGTTATTATAATAAAACTTAGAAAGAAAATTATACTTTTATACTTTATTTTTTTATAAACTTTATAAACTAAAACTTAACTATTAGATTTATAATAAAGAACTTATAGTAATTATTAAAACTTTTAAAAAATAATAACTTAAACTCTTAGGAACTACTTATAAAATATTTATATATTTAGATTATAAAAATCTTTTATACTTTATAACTTTAAAAGTATTTAATAAATAATAAATCTAATAATTAAAATTTCTCTTAAAATTTAACTTTTAAATTATTTATTAAAAAGGATTAAATAATAGTAAAGCTAACGCTTTTAGTTAAAAACTAAACTATAATATCTTAATACTTAAAGAAACTTAAGTAATTCTTAAAGAAAATAATAAAAACTTAATACTAATAGCTAAACTTTTAATAATAGCTAAATAATTTAATGCTAGCTTAATTAGTAAATTAAATAATAAAGTAATTATAAACTTTTATATATATTTTATATATAGCTATTAAGAAATTATAAAAACTTAGAAATAACTATAATAGTAATATAGAGAAAAAGTTACTAAAGAATATATAATAAAAGTAATTAAGGATTATAAGGTTTATTTTAAAAGTAAACTTATTTAATACTAACTTTATAATATATTATAATTTTTATTTATATTATAAACTACTTAGTAATTTATATTATTTAACTTTATTATTAAACTATTAAAATTTAAAAAACTTTTTATAAGAGTATATTTTAATAATATTCTTATTATTATAAATTAACTTATAAAATATACTTACTTTATCTTATATAAAAAAGTAAGTAATATTAAAAAATATATATATACTTTTATTAAATATATTATTACTAACTATAAAATACTTAAAGAAATTATATCTAATAGAGATAAAATATTTATTTTAAAGTTTTAGAAATTAATTATAGTATAACTTAGTATTAAATAATTAATATCTATTATATTTTACTTATAGATTAATAAATAAATAGAATAAATTAACTAAATCCTTAAAATATACCTCTATATTTATATTAATTATAACTAAGATAATTAGGTTATATTATTACTAATCGCTTAATTTACTTATAATAGTATAATAAGAGAAAATATTAAAGAATCCCCCTTCTATTTTAATTATAGATTTAAACTAACTACTTATAGAGAACTTTAAATAAGCTTAGCTATAATAAAAGCTACTACTTTAGTATAATAAATTAAAGATATCTAGGAAAATATATAGAAAGAACTTAAATTTATATAAACATAAATATTATAATTTAGTAACCAATAAAAAATTAAGGGATTAACTTTTAAAGAAAGAGATAATACTTACTTTATATAATAAAATATTAAAATAAAATAACTAAATAATAAACTTAACTTTAAAAAACTTAAACCTTTTAAAATCTTATAAGTTATTTTACTAGTTAACTATAAACTTAAACTCCTAGAAACTATAAAGTATTACTTAATAGTCTATATCTTACTTTTTAAATTAATTTTATAAGGAGTATATATAAATAACCTTATTATTATAGAAGATAATAAACTAAAGTATAAAGTAAAATAAATTATTAACTATATATAAAAACTATAAAGAATTTAATACCTTATTAAGTAGAAAAGATATAGCTATAAAAACATATAGCGAGGTATCTAGTAATACGCTATACGCCTTATAAGGGAGCCTTAGTAAGCACTTACTAAGGAGTAGGTTATATAAGCTATATAAGCCTAATACGCTTAGGATATAAGGGGCGCTAAAAGTATAATATCCTCTTAGAAAAGATATATCTTTATTTAACTCTTTAGTCTCCTCTAACTATTACTTATATAATAGTTATAAACTTAGTTTATTAAATTTTACTTCTATTTTTATTAGTATATTATAACTATTTATAAAAGTAAGTAGGACTCTCTCTTTTTTTTTTTTAAACTAATTATAACTAACTAACTACTAAGATATTTATTCTTATTAAGAACTAATTTATAAGTTCTAAGCGCTTACTAAAGACTTAAGAGGATTAAGATAGTTAGATTATCTCTCTTAAGTTTAACTATATTCTTATAGGAGTTTAGAAATATATTAACCTAGATACTTTAGATATTTTAAACCTCTTTAAAGATTAATATAAGAATACTCTTAAGGTTTCTATTTTTATAGAAGAGGATTATATTTAATATATTAATAAGTATTTAGAATATTATTATTATTAGACTATAGAGAATTAAAAGCTTAAAGGGACTTTACTTACCCCTTTTACCTCTAAGTTTAAGTATTTAGTAAAGCTTTTAATTAAGGATTTAATATTCTTTAATTACTATAAGCTATATCTTTATACTAAAGAGATTTAAGCTAAGTATAAAAGATATATTTAAGTAATAGACTTTTATAAGTATTAAGAAATCTAAAACTAGGTTATAAAGATAACTAATAAAGAACTTTTAAATTTTATCTAGCTTAAACTCTTAATAAAAGCTAAGTTTAAATAAGATATTTAAGAAAATACTTTTATAACTACTCTTTAAATATTTTCAACTTCTAAAATATTTTAAGAGATAATTATAACTTATAATAAAACTTAGATTACTATAAGCTTTATAGTAAGTAGTAAAACTTTTTATTATATTCTCTAAATAGTAGTTTATATTTTAAAAAAATACTTTATAAGAAGAGAATTAGTAATTAGTATTATTATAAGAGAGGAGTATCTTATTATACTTAAGAAAATATCTTATTTATTAATTAATTTTAAGGATTTCTATACTCTTTAGTTTATAGTTTTTAATAAGGGATTAAACTATAGTATTCTAGAAGTATAAGAAGCTTTTATAGTAAGAAACTTCTTTTAAGTAATTAAAGTTTAACTTACTTCTAATTAGGCTATTTAATATCTTTAGAATTATATAACTCTTAAAGAGAGTAGCTAAATAACCTCCTCTTTTAAAGAGATAGAAACTCTATTTAAAAGAGTTATAAACTTATAAGTTTATTAGAAAAAGGACTACTTAAATAGCTACTTTATAATACTTAGGGGAAGATCTAACTTATAGTAAAACTTAAGTAATATTAAGATATATTTTAAATTTTAAAACTTCTTAAGTAATACTTAAGACTACTTATACCTTAATTATATAAATATAGACTTTATAGCTTAATATATTTAGTCTTTTATAGAATATACTTAAGTAGAGTTCTCTTTTATAAGAAGATATTTATATAGATATATTTTTTAATTTACTTAGAAATAGAAGAGTAATATTAAGAGTAAAGCTCTTAATAAGAAGTATAAAGCTTTCTATAAGGATTTTATTAAGATTAATTAGGCTATAATTAAAGAGATTAATAAGTTAATAAGATAGAGGTATACCTCTATAAGTATTCCTTTAAATAGGTTTATTACTATAGCTATCTTTTAGTCTACTTTAAACTTTCTTTTCCTTTAAGAGGAAAGAGGGTTTTTAATTAAAGCTTTTTTTATAAGTACTACTAATTCTATACCTTTTTAGTATTTAACTATTATAGATATTAAGGTATTTACTTATTTTATTAATAATTTTAATCTTCTTAAAGATTACTATAAGCTAGATAAACTAAACTAAGTTATAGCTAGCTTATAATCTCTTTATATTAGAGGAATAAATATTAGAGTTTTTAAGAACTTTCTAAATAAGCTTAGAGGAGTTAGTATAGAGGATCTTATTTTAAAGAATATCTCTTATATAGAAGGTTTTTATACTAACTTAATCTCTAAGTATTACTTTAAAATAGTTAGTATTTAGTATTATAGAGGTACTAATAAGCTTTATTTTAGAAGTAATAAAGGTTTTACTTTTTATAAGTTTATCTATAATAATAAAAAAGTACTTTTTTTTAAATATAAACTTTTTTTTAATTATTTCTCTATCTTAAGTTACTCTTTATTATATATTAATATAAGCTACTCTAGAGAAGTTAACTTTACTTATATAGCTATATCTAATAACTTCTTATAACTATTATTTAGATTAAAACCTATATATAGTAATTCTACTTTATTATAGTATTTTTATTCTAGATATCTTAAGCTTAACGCTCTTAAGTATTTAGTTTAAAATACTTAAAGGGTAAAAATTAAGGGCTTAATATAGTTAGAATATAAGGAATATATAATAACTTATATATAGAAAATAATTTTAAGAGGATCTTTAGAAAATTATAGTTTATATTTATACTAGAGAATACTTTAGGATCTCTTTAACTACTTAGTTATTTTATTAAGAGCTTTATAGCTCTTATTTATTAAAGATAAATATTTTAGAAAACTTTATAGCTTCTATTTTTATTTAAAAATATACTTTAAAGTATTTTATATAATCTTAATATTTAAAAACTAAGTTTTTAAGTAAAAAGAAATACTTATTTATAAAATATAATAAAATAATAAGTAAGTAGTTATAGAGATCTTTAGCTATACTAAATATAAAAAATAAGCTAAAGAAAAGAGGATTAATCTAAAGTTTTTTCTACTTTATATAAAAGAACTTATAAGAGGGATTAAAAGAGCTAAAAAAGAAGTAATTACTAAAGGTATTAAGATAAGGATAGTAGTAAATCTATTAGAAGAACTATAAGATAAATTAATACTTATAAGAATTCTCTTATTTAATATAAGTTTATACTCCTTAATAAACTAAAAGTTATTAAATAAAGTTAAATAGGAATAGTTTAAAAAGTATATAAATAAATAAGTACTAACTTATAAAGTTTTAAAATGTCTTAATTTTTAACCTTACTAAAGAAGTATATATACTTATAGTTATAGAGTATATTTCTTAAGAAGAGAAAGAGAAAGAAGGATAGGAAAGAGAGAGTTTAAAGTATTCTTATATAGGTATATTAAGTATTTTATAAGATATATACTAAATATATATAATCTCTATAAAATATAGATTTTAACTCTTAAGAGAGTAATTATCATTTATAATATTATATTTAATAAGAGTAAGTTTTACTTAAAAGAGGATTTTAAAAAAGCTTTATAGATTAGAGAAGTTAGAGTAACTATAAACTTTATTAAAGAAGTAGTTAACTTCTTTAGCTTAATTTTATAAGGACTTAATATCCTTATAGAAGATAATTTTATTTTAAGAGAAGAGGTTACTATATAAATAATATAGTAAAGTATAGAAAGTAAAGACTTAATTAAGAGAGTTTAATAAACCTTATTTATACTTAAGTATATACTTAACTTACTTAGTTAGAGATATTTTAAGAGTAATATCCTTATTATTACTCTTAAAATAGTAGAGGAGCTAAATATATTAAGTAAGAAGAAGTATTTAACTATAGATAAAGTTAGCTTAAGAATAGTAATAAAGTTATTTAAAAGATAGGACTTTTTAGATTTAGTTAGTAGCTTATAAGAGAGCTTTCTTTAACTTTAAGATTAGCTTAACTTAGAGGATATTAGTAAAGAAGCTTTATAGTTTCTATAAAAATACTTATATATTTATAAAGTATAGGAAAAGTTATATATAAGCTAGTAAATTACTTTTATTTAAAAGAAGGTTTTTATATTTATAGCTAATATACCTTCTATACTATATACTATTATAAAGTAAATAAGAAATCTTTTTTTTATTATTTTTATATTACTTTAGTAAAAAGAAAATAAAGAAAACTTATAATATACTATCTTATACTTAATAGTATAAAATACTACTTAAAGACTTTTAAAGAAGGAATTCCTTTATAAAATAGATCTATAGAAGTAGAAGTTATAGTCTCTTCTTAAGAAAGAAGATAGACTATATTATATTATACTTCTAGTTCTTTTAAAAAGCTAGAATAATTTAGAGAAACTACTTAAAGATATATAAGTATTATTCTATATAGCTATTTAGGAAGAGATTAGAAAGTTACTCTATAAAAGAATATAGAGGTTAATAGATTATAAATATATATACTTAAAACCCCTCCCTTTAAAGTAAGTATTTACTTATAAGTTTAATAAAGATAGTTATTTAGATTAATATAAAGTAAAGATTTATATAAGAGGGGATTTCTAGAAAGGAGGACTAGAAGAGATATATATAGTAACCTTTATAGTATATATATTTAGAGTAGTTATAATACTAATAGTAGAGTTTAATCTAAAAGTACTTTAATATAATATTATTAATACTTTTCTTAATATAAATATACTTAAAGATAGAGTATTAGTTACTTATAAGCTTCCCTTTAGAAATATAATACTCTTTATAGATTATATTATTAAAAGCTTTAATAGTAAGTATATTAAATTTAAGAAGATATTCTATAAGTTTTATAATATATTATTCTTATAGTATAAGGAGTTTTACTTAATACTTAGAAGCTTAAAATTTAAAGCTTTAAAAGAGGACTTATATTTCTTCTTAAATTTAGACTAAAAGGTTTTTATTATTTTCTATATTAATAATATTCTTATACTATTTTATAAGAATAATAAATAATACTTAAGAAGAGTAATTAATAAGATAATAAAAACTTATAAGGTTAAAAAGTAAAGTTTTATTAAGTAGTACTTTAAAGTATAAGTTATTAAAGATTAAATAGTTTATAAAATTTACTTTACTTATAACTTATATATATAAAAAATTACTATTTATTTTAATCTTTATAATAAGATATATCTTTTTATACTACTCTTATTAAGAGAACTTATAAAGAATAAAGGATAAGTAACTCTTTAGTAAGTAAAATTATTTTAAAAAATAAAAAGATTTATTTTATATATAGTTATCTTTTTATAAATAGATATAGCTTTCTTTTCTTTAGTTTTCTTATAATTCCTTATAAATCTTTCTAAGGAATAGTTTTATATAGTAAGGTATATAATTTATTATTTTTTTAATATTTATTACTTTATAGTCTACTTTAGTAGCTTAAGAAGTAAATTTAGAGGTATAATAGTTCTACTTATTACTAGAGATACTTTATTTATAGATAACCTAAAGTCTTATTAATCCTTATAAAGATATATTATAATAATATTTAGAAGAGTAATCTAATAGAAAACTATAAAATAAATAACTATTATTATATTAACTATAAAAGCTAAGCTTTTAAATCTTAGTAAAACTATAAGAGAAATAGTTACTTTTTAAAAGCTTTTTAAAGATATTAAACTTAATTTTTGGGATATATAGAAGATTTATTATAATAATTAATAAATAATCTATCTTATTATAAGTAATAGAGAATATATCTCTACTTATCTATATTATATAGATATTTATAATATATAGTTAAAATAAAAGTATAAGAAAGAAAACTTTAAAGTAGTTTATATACTAACTTCTAAGATATTAATAAATAGACTTATAAAAAACTTCTTATAAGTAAACTTTAAAAACTTTAAAAGTCTTTTTAACTTATAAGATATAAGATACTTAATAATATCTATAAAGCTATAAGTAAAAACTACTTATAAAAGCTTTTCTTTTTAATAACTTAAAAAGCTATAAAAAAAGTATAAGACTTAAGAAATTTATATAAGTATTAAACTAATCTAGCTACTTATAAAATATAAAAATATTACTCTTTATAAAAACTAGAAACCTATAAGTATTTAAGGTTTATTATATATAATATCTAGAAGATCTAAGACTTCTATAAGCTTTTCCTCTTAGTTAGAATTAGAAAAAGTATATCTTATAAGTATAGTTAAGTTATAATTAGTATACTTATAAGTATATTATACATAAGTATTATAGGTAATAATAATACTCTTATAAATAAGACCTTAATAAAGAGGTTTTTTATAAATATATTTAAAACTAATAAGAGTAGATATAGTAATAATAGCTTAAATATAAAGGATAATATAAGAATTTCCTTAAGAATTATATAGATAAGCTATAGAAATTAAGCTAAAAGTGCTTAAAACTATAAGAACTATATCTATTAATTCCTTATTATAAGGAGTATTTAATCTTAGTTTTTAAAAAGTACTTTTAGTTTAATACTTATAAGCTACCTCTTTTTTAGCTTTAGCTTCCTTTAAAGCTTCCTTTTACTTATAATAAGTAATTTCTTAAGGGTTCTTATATATATTAGTAAGAGTATAATTAAATAAATATCTCTTAAAAACCTTATTAAAATATTTTAAATAATAATTTAAAATACTAAGAGAAAAAGAAAAATATTAAATACTTATAATATTAGAAGTAAAAGTCTTAATAAGAGGAATACTTATAAACTAACTACTTACTAGAAGAGTATAAAAATTAAAGTAAGTAGAGGATTTATTTTAGCTTTAAGTAATTATTTTATTTAGTTTATTCTCTTTATTTTCTTAAGTATTTTTTTTTCTTAAAAGTATTACTTATTCTTTAAGCTATAGTTTTTTAGTAAATAATAAGAAGTATTCTTAGTTAGAAAGAAAAGCTAGCTTTTAAGAGTAATATAGCTACTAAGAGTATCTATAAAGAGAGAAAAGGGAATTAAACTAAAAGTACTTATATTAGGATATTAAACGCTCTTAGTAGGTCTCTAAGTAAATCTACTTAAGAGAAATAAATAGCTAGGAGCGCTTATAGTAAGGTAGGAAGGAGTTAAAACTAAAGGATAAAGTATAAGAGATAGAGATATACTTATACTAAAGTACTCTTTAGAGTAAGTAACTTTACTAAAAGTACTTTTAAGTATAGTTATAAAAGTTTAGTTATTAGTAACTTTTTCTATATAAACCTTCTTATAAGGAGTTAGACCTTTACTCTTATTTATAAATCCTTAGTTATATTTATACTACTTTAAAGTATTCTTTTAGATATTAATTTAAGTTAAATAATATTATTTATAAGTTAGTAAGATTAATAAATAAAAACTTATAAGTACTTTTATAGTATTAGTAAACTTAATAGCTTTTTTACTTATAGTATTAGCTTAGTAATAAGTAGTATTATATATTTTATAAATATATAGTTAGAGCTCTTAAAGAATAAGTTTATATAGACTATATCTTATATACTTATAGAAATTATAATAGTTAATTTAATATAAATAGAAAAGAACTTTTAGATAATATATATTACTTATAAAACCTTATATATATTAAATCTCTAAGAGGATCCTTTTTATTATAGTTATATAAGTAGTATTTAGAATTAAGTTTTTTAATTAAATATTTTCTTAAAAAAAAGGTATAAATATAAAACTACTTTATAAATAGAAAAATATTCACTTTAGAAGTTATTTTTATCTTTATTTTTACTTAAGATAAGAATAGCCTACTTATACTTATAATTAGTAGTATTAGTTTATTTTAGAGTATAAGTAAGAGTAAGAATAAATTTTTAAATAAGCTTTTATATAGACTTATAAATATACCCTTAAGAAATCTTAAAAATAGAAGTCTTATAAAAAATAAGAGTATTCTAATAAGTAAGTTAGCTTTACTTATATAGATAATATATAGCTTTAAACTTATAAATAAGCTAATTATACTCTTAAATAATATTAAACTTTATAAAATTATATTAAGAAGTAAGATAGGAGTAATAAAAGCTTAAGATATCTTTAAATTTAATATCCTTATTATTAATATTAAATTTATCTTCTACTTATAAAATAGTTAGCTAGTTACTTTAGAAATAGGTTAATAATACTTATAATTATCTTTATTTAGAGAGGATAAGATCTTAATAGGGGAATTATCTTACTTACTAGCTAGCTTATTAGTATTATTATCTTAATAAGCTTATTAAGCGTTTATAGCTTTATAGCGCGCTTATAACTACTTTATAGCTATAGAGTAGTTATTATAGCTAGTACTTATTATATTATAAGTATAGTATATTAATAGGAGGATTAAGGAAATAAAGAGGGGAAAGACTTATAAAGAGATAAAAAGGAGTAAGTTACTATATAAGTAAAGAAAGAGATTTTATAAGTAATAGATAGATAATACTTATAGAAATATAAAAGTTAGGATATATAAAGAAAAAAAAATTCCTATAAGAGGGCTTATAGAAAATTTTACTCTTATTTATATTAAGAGAGCATTTATCTAACTAGCTTACTTAATACTAATATAGTTTATATATTTATATAGTATTAATAATATATTATAAGTTAAAAAGTTCTTTTATAACCTTATAAAGGAATACTCTATAGCTCTTTTAGGAGTACTCCTTACTATACTATAAGTAACTTTATATTAATACTATAGTTATTTTAGTTTAGATAAGTCCTCTTAAATATAAAGCTCTTATTAGCTATATATATATCTAAGGGGGTGTGTAGTGAGGTATTTAGTAATATGCTATATACTTTATAAGGGAGCTTTAGTAAGCGCTTACTAAGGAGTAGGTTATATAAGCTATATAGGCCTAATATACTTAGGATATAAGGGGTGCTAAGAGCGTAATATCCTCTTAGAAAAGATATACCTTTATTTAACTCTTTAGTCTCCTCTAACTATTGCTTATATAACAAAATAATATATAAGAATTAGTAAGAAATATTATAAATATAGCTAATAAACTTATATAATATTAGTAATACTACTAGGAATAAGAAGCTATAATAATATTAATTATATTAGTACTAAAGAATACTAAATATAAATAAATTAGATACCCTTATTAGTTTACTAAACTACTAACTAAAGTAGATCAACTAAGATAAAGAAAACTATTTATTTAACTAGGAACACTAGAATAGAATTAAGACTCTCCTAATAAGAAACTAAGAGTACTAGGAGTTTAGTTACTAAGTATTACTTCTAAGTCTAGTATACTAAAACTACCTATAAACTATACTTCTAAGATAGGGGATACTACTAATTCTTCCTCTATAACTTCCTAACCTTTATAAAACACTAACCTTTTCTATTTTTTTAGATAATTTAGCTATACTATAGACTTATCTAACTTAGTCTATATAGCATATAAGGTAGTAGCCTTTTTCCTTAATACCTCCTCTTTAGCTACTTTAGTATCCTCTAGATAAGCAGCCTTATCTAATAAACAATCTACTATAGAAAGTTAGCTAAAGCATATAATATTAATAGTATAAACCTATAAGTATAAATAGTATCTACTATAATATTATAAAACCTCCCTAAGTAAGTATATTTACTATAAACTTCACCTCTAAGAAGTAGCTTATAACGCTTCCTAAAAGAGCAATAGTATAAATAAAGCATATTAATAATAAAACTAAGTTTAGTAATACGTAGCATATAGTTATAATAATAAAGAGTAGAGGCAGAATTTAATTTTTAAATATAACCTAATATAATATTAGTATTATAGGTAAAATAAGAAGTATAATTAATAGATCCCTAACCTAAGACTAACAACCTACTTATACTAAGTCTTAAGGGTAAAACCTTTAGAGAGGGGACCTAATATTATAACCTATTATATATAAATAATAGTTAATTAACCTACCTAAGTATTAGGTAGCTAGAATAAGATATTTATACTATAGGATTATAGGAATAATAAGGACTTACTTAGAATAGAAGAACTATAGAATAAGTTATATAACGATAAGATAAAGAATAATTAGTAGAGCATAAAAAAGAACGCTTAGTGATTAGTTAGTTATACTAGCTAATTATAATCACTTTATATATCTAGATAATTACTTAGGAACTAATAAAAGATATTATTCTAAACTTATATATAATATAACTTAAGCTTAGCTTATAGTTATACTTCTATAGCTCTTTAGTAATTAACTTTATATTTATCTTTAGAATATTCTTAGCTTATTTTCACTATAAATAACTTATTAAGTCTAAGACTAATCACCTTAGTCTCTAAAGACCTAATCTACTACAGCCTATAACCTACAACCTAGACTATAACCCTAGTATACTATTACTATATATTAATCCCTAACTTCTGTTAGTAGACCCTACTATTGGATAGCTGACCGTAACAGGGACGTTATCTCCACTTTTACGGCATTAAATAGTTGGCTACCTTAGACACTATTGAGCTACTTTGCGTGTTGGGGATAATGGAAATCACCGTTCAATCTGCTGACGTGCAATTGAAGAATTTCTCACCGTTATGGTACCTGCAGTGGCCACCGTTTTCCAGCCTGACTGCCCAGGGCAGTGTCAGCACCAGGCAACTCCAGTCCTACCATCCTCTAATAATACTTCGCGCAAGGCATCATTTCAAATGGTGGTTTCAGCGCGTTGTTCTTAGGACTATAGGATTGGTGACAACGGATGCCTCAGCTGCTGTGCAACCCTACTCGAGGCCTTGGGGTAGGGAGGCTGGATGGTACCGTTCCCTGCTTCTCCTGCCCAGTTTGGAAGGAAAAGGAACTTGTCTTCTGATTATCAGAACCAAAATCTGCTATCCCTCCCTTTCATCCCGTCAGCCGTAAGAAATTGCCTCCTTCAAAATGGCGGTCACACTCTTTTGCGGACATTCGAGCTCCTGTACTTGAAGTCTCGATTTCGCCCATCTTTGGCAGCGGCGGAACTCTACAGACAGTCACATATCCACCCTAATATTTCAATTTATTTTAAACTGTTTATACTCTCAAACGGTCGACATGCAGCTCTTGTGCCATTTCGTAAGGCTTTGAGCCTCACTGGTGTCTCTGGGCACTCTCCTGGCTGTGGTAGCTCATCATGATGATGAAGATACTTGCCGGCGATTTGAATTCGACTCCAACGAGTGCAGAAAAACTTCATACGCCAAAGAAGTAGCATGCATTGCCGGAAAGGAAGTCTATGAAAGATCTTGTCAATTGCGTCAAGTTGGAACATAAGGTTGATGAGAAGCTCTGTCGCGATTTATACGACAGGACCGACGACGACTATTATCCAGAGGACCTCTTCGATGTCGTCGACGCAGGGCTTCTCCGCTGCATCATACCGCGTTGGATCCTTATCCATGGAATCATACCAGCAAAATGCCCAAATTGTAATCTAAAGGGAGTGTTTCAGGCCTGTCCCCGGAATGACCCCGATTATCACATTTGCATCTGCACTCACACCTCCATGGTGACGCGCGAGGATTTCGAAGCTTGCGCACGATGCTTCAACATTGGATCCCTTTCAAACGATCTGGAAGAACTAGATTGTTTGAAGCACTTGGCTGAGAGAGGCTTCGCTCCTGAAGAAGCCAACATCGAACCGCGACCTTATGTGTCCCGCATTGAATGGCTCATGTCTCTTGAGGTAAGCTAGCAACCATAGATCGATTTCGTGAAGTTGTCTCTAATCTTACACTTCACTCAACAGTTTCCGGATTTGAAGTACGACATTTACATTACCACGAAATTTGATGGATATCATTTCAATAAACGCTCCGGGAAACTGGGAAATCTGCCACTCCAATACGACGACGTCTTCGACACATATGGATCCTACAGCAACACATTCTTGAGGTGTTACATATCACCTTGGCATCGCTTGAAACATTGTAAGAGATTACCTTTGTCAAGGCCACGCGTCCGGCCGACGGAGGGCAATAATCGAATACCCAAGGCAACATATAAATCGACGATGACCTACACAGCCACTGCGTCGCGGATCCCAACAGTAGCTGTGCCATTAGCAGAGGACGCTGAAGAAACGTCGTTGTTTGCCAGAGGAGCGCCGAGTACCACAAGCTCGTCCGGTTCCGCCAGTTTCGGGAGCATCTTGATTCACAGTGTCACTCTTTTCCTTGCCCTATGGGTAATTTTTTGCATACGTTGGCGAACGTAATTAAGATTAGTCAGTCTGAGTTACACAATAGGTCTCACACAATAGGTCTCTTGTAGTTTCAACAGTCTTTATTCACCATTAGTAACGCAGATCCTGAACCCACGTCAAACGCGGGAGTCTCTGCCATATATGAGCCTGCCTTAAACAAGCTCAGATGACCTGAATTCGTGCTAGTCATGAAATTGCCTCAGCAGCCGTTCACCTCGTCGTCGTCTGCGAACCCATACAGAACGTCAATGATATCTGGGCCGATGTCCTCGGGGAGCCCTTCAGCAAGTTTACACGGCGTCCTACCCTGAGAATCTACCAGTTTGAGCAGTCCTAATCCTTGTGGGGCGCATGCGACGACAGCTTCTAACGCCGCAAGTTTAGTTTCCGGCCTTTGACGCGTGGTGACAGCAAAGTGCAACGCAGTGTTGTGACCTTTTCTCTTGCTGCGCATCTCGAGGATTTTCTTCGCGTTGCCCCATTTCTCATCCAAGAGAATATTGATAAGTTTGATGTTGCCTGTAACAATGGCGACAGTGAGGGGATATTCATATGGATGGGGCGAGCTCTCTGTTGGGTCTGCGCCATTAGAGAGCAGAAATTCTACAATTTCCAACTGATCAAAGTAGCAAGCCTGGTGGAGAATCGTGCATGGGCTCCTGCGGGCAGAGAGAAACGATAAGTCCTTTCCACTGCGGAACTCAAGCAAGACACTCGCAGTATCGCTGTGCTCGCACAGGATCGCATTCTCTATGGCATATGTGAGCTGCTGATCAGAAACCGAGGGCTGTAACTGGTCTGTGGAAGGGGTTCCCTTTGGTTTCCGGCCGCCACATGCGCTGCACCGGTTGAGATGTTGTAGAGCAAGTGTGGTACATCCAAGAGTGGCTAGCAACATGAACATGCTGGGCTGCTGTCTAGCAGCTGCACCGTTGCCTGAGCCTTCATCTGTGCTCCCATGCCTTGCCAATTGCCAGAACTCTCGCGCTTGAATGAATTTTAGATACTTGATCTGTTCTTCGATGACGCGATGAAGCTTCGTCCGCGGGTTCTTTGTGCATTTGAGCATCAAGTCAGGAACATGCGATTTGTCTCTCTCTTCCAGTAACACCCCAGCTCCCTTTGCATGGCATGGCCAGAACTCGAATGCATATTTCGTGATTTTGCCATCGTCTGCTTCTGAGAGGGTGCAAGCCTTGAGAGCGCGCATGCAAATCTGGAATAGCAATAGGTGACATTCCGCATTCCAATTCTCCGACAGCTTCGGATAGAAGTGTCGAAGACTTTGTATTTCATCAATGCGGTTTTCTCTATGAAGCTTTTGTTCTCCACGGAGGAATTTGATGACGGAGGGATGAATGAAGCGGACCATGTCTCCAATGGGCTGGGATCGCTGACCAAAGTCTGACGCACTTTTGTTGACTTTGGCCACCTCGATGAGGCCCATGGTTGTTTGCCTGATTCGATCTTTGAACGTAGAACTTGGCAGTGGTGCATTGGAAGTCTCCCGATCATTTTCACTGACGTCGTCGGCATATCTGAAATCGGCCGAGGCGTGCCTAAATTCCTCAGAACTTAATGATCTGGCCGCCCCGAGAATCAGACGCAAGTAGCTCAAGGCCTCCTTGCTGCTCTCACTAAGCGACATACGTTTCAGAGACTCTGCATAAAAGTCGCTGAAATTGTCAGGGACGTCCTCGACCAGTTTGCGATACTCTTCGATAGTAGTTGATGACTTTGCATGAAGGATTCCCTCTGTGACCCTGCTAGCCCAAAGAAATCCATTCGTGCTCCGTCGATGCAGGTTGAATGAGAACGTTGGGTCCAGCACCTTTTCAATCTTCCATTTTGGCAATTTTTGAGTCGTCGACTGATGTATGGAAGCGTTGCAGTAGTGATGTGTTTCTCCAGCTCAATAACCTGGCCGGTTGGCTCATAAGCTCCGTCGTCCATAAAATATCCACGAGAAAGACAAATACCAATGTCAATACCTTCAGACACAGAATCCATGAGTAATTTCGAGGCGAACGCGAGTACTTTGGATGCCTCGTTATTCAAGCTGCCATTATAGGCTGCCGGAGGTTGTGGGTTCGCTGGCGAGCAATCCTCGATGCCGTCGATAAAGATGCGGAAGCGAATGAGTCCTTTCGGGCCAGCCTTGTTCTCTTTGAAGAAATCAATGATGGCCCTATTCAGATCACATTCATTCCAGGCAGCTGGGTTCGTCATCCGTCGCAGCTGAGCTGCCAATTCGGCGATGGCTTGAGTATCATCTGTCTGGAATTGATTGACGAGACTGGAAAGCAACGATAGCTGCAACATCGTGAGGTCTTTGCGCATCGACTCTAGGCTAGCAGACATGACTGGTTCCGGCCGAAAAGAGTGATGAATACGTATGGTCACGTCGTCATTGATGACGCGAGTATCAGTCGCCAGTTGCCTCATCAAGACTGACTTCCCGATTCCTACTTTGCCTCTTAGGATCAGCAAAGCTGCCGTCACGTCACGTTCGTGGTTGTGATAGAACCAAGATTGGTAAGTTTCGTTTTCCAGTATCCAGGTTGCGGGCTCACAGTCCTCGATCACGGTGCTGTTCCCTGCTACACTGGGAAGCATTCGTAGGCAGGCTGTTAAGCGTGTCAGTCTTGTTTCCAAATTTGGACTGGCTGCCAGCGAAGGGTTCTCACTGTCTATATTGCTCTCTGTTTTCATCAATGTCTGGCAATTGCCGGACGAGTAGAACTCTGTGGCGAGAAAGTTATTCCGAGTTCAGACCTGAGTGGTATTCGTTATTGAGATCTACTTCATACCCTGGTGTATGTACTGGCCGAAGTAGGCCGGGCCATTTCCATTATTGACATTGTGATTGCCTTGATACTTGTTTCCTGCAATGTTGTCGCCAGAGCCGGTATGATTCTGGCTGATAGATTCTTCATCTGAGAGCGAGGGCTGGATGTTGGAAATTTCCTTGATAGCCTCTAGGAGTTCCGCCACCTGGGCTTGAGTTGCCGTTTGGACAGCACGATTCATCGCTAGAGCTCTCACGTCTTCCATCATGCCTTTCGCCAAGTCCTCCACCTTATTGCCCTTGCCCCAGTCTCGCACGACCCTACGGTATCGCTCAATTCTGGATCCAGAGTCGGAAGGGGCGATGGTCCGGAAAATCTCCTCCAATCTGTCGGCTTTGATTTTGCAATTGTCCACGGCTACGCGCATTGCCTGGTATGCCTCCTCGTCTGCGTTAGGGTCGATGTTTTCTTCAGAGATTCGAAGGGTGTCTTGGACCAGAGGGAGCCTAGCTGCTATGTCGTGGAAAGCCCGAGGAAGATTGGTCTCCTCCCTTAGAGCAGAGTAAAGATCCTCAATGGTCACAACAACCGAAATTAAGGCGCTTATGAGACCCACGATCTCAAAGCCTGACATAGTTGATCAATGGAGACCAGTCAGAGGCACTGTGAAGTTGACTCCTGCTTGCTTGGTGCCCCAAAAGTGGCGACAAGAAAGATCTGGGAAACGTTTGAAGTCGCGTTATTATTAAGGGCATGCCATCAGGCTGTCTCCCATAACGCTTGGCATCCCCCGGTTCGCCAGTCTGGCCGTCCATGTTTGATGGACGTAAAACCGAACCATAGCCCACCATAAAGTATATCTGCAAGGAAAGGGGGCCAACGAGGGTAACGTTGCTTCCACATCATGGTGTGTCGCAGCGGAGCAGGCTGGGTTGAAAATCATGACAGCGTCTGCATGGTTACTTATGCACATGTAAGTCAGATGCAGCCTGTCAACCACTCAAGGAAAATAGAGTGATTATTGTTGGAAGTGAACGATACTGAGCGATTGGTTCAGCTGGTGAATTATGCAGTTGGTGGCCTACTGATCTGCATGTGCAGTTCTCGGTGAACATAGTTCGCAAGCGTTGGCGGACCAAATATGCCCCTTCATTCTTGCCAGCCTTCTCTACCTAATTAACGGTCCCTTCATCAGAAAGTACCCTTACACTAGGCAACCGTTTCGCACAGGCAAAAATTATTACTATCGAGGAACCGTTTTGGCTTGACGGAATACGGGAAGTCCGTCAAATTGTAGGTGGGGAGTAAATGTTTGATAATCCCTGCCAATATGTAAGACGATATTTTCAGCGCTCAGCACTCATTCACCAAGAGCATTCACCAACAACGCCGCCTCCTCCTCCTGATGGACCTTCTTCGACCCCGTCGCCGCCGCCGCCCCAGTCCCCCTCCCAGCGTACACGATCCGACTGAGCTTGTGATTCTCCGACTCCGATGCCACCGTCTCCAGCCTATCGCGCATGTACTGCCACACACCCCCGTTGTACGGTTCCTCCTGACACCACACGATCGTCTGCGCGTTCGGGTACGAGTCGAGGTTCTCCTTGACCTCAGCCCACGGGAAGGGATGTAGTTCCTCGATGCGCGTGATGGCTGTGGTCTTGATGCCCTTTGCTTCGCGGTGTTTATGGAGCGAGGCGTAGACTTGGCCGCTGCAGAGGATGATACGGTTGATTTCCTCTCGGGGTAAGATACTGTTGCCTTGCTCTGGGTCGGAGAGGACTGGCTGGAAGGTTGATGTGCCGGTGAGGTCTTGCACAGACGATCGTGCCAAGGGGTGTCGTAGGAGGGATTTGGAAAAGAATATGATGAGGGCTGGAGATGTTAGCGTACAATCTTCCTCTTATGGCCGTATGGAGTAAACTTACGCTTCTTGTAAGGCGAATAAATCTGCCGCCTCAACGCATGGAACAGATTCGCCGGCGTCGTCATGTACACAATCCGCACATTACACTCCCTCCTTGCCTTCTCCAGATCCTCAGGCCACGCCCTAGGATCCTCACTACCAAGCTCCAGAAACCTACCCAGCCTCGCGGACGAATGCTCCGGGCCCTGCCCATCATATCCATGCGGCAACGACATCACAAGCCCGCTCTTCAACAACCACTTCGCCTCGCCCGAAGCAATGAACTGGTCAATCACAACCTGCGCGTTATTGGCAAAGTCGCCAAACTGCGCCTCCCACATGACCAGCGAATCCCGCGCCGCGAGGGAGTACCCGTAGTCAAAGCCGAGCACGCCGAACTCGCTCAGCGGAGAGTTGACGGCGGTGTACCGCGCAGGCTGGGGGTCTTGGAGATGGTTCAGGGGTGTGTACTCGGCGTGCGTGGTCTGGTCGTGCAGGACGGAGTGGCGCTGGGAGAAGGTCCCGCGCTCGACGTCTTGGCCGCTGATGCGTACGGGTTTGCCTTCCAGGACGAGGGAGCCGAAGGCGAGGGCTTCTGCGGTGGACCAGTCGACGGTGCCGGCGTCGAAGGCTTGCCTTTTGGCGGCGAGGATACGTTGGAGGTTGCGGTGGAGGTTGAAGCCTTCTGGCACGCTTGTGATTGCCTCAGCGATGGTTGACAGAGTTGCCTCCTCAACTGCCGTTGACATGGAGAGCGGTTCAGGGGCAGTCGCATTTCCCGTCTCTATTTGCTCGGCGGGCAGCTTGCTCCGCGCCAGCTTCTCCCCCAACTGCTCCCAAACCCACCTCTTCTGCTCCTCCACCACCTCCGCCTGCATCGTCCCCTCGCCAACCAGCTTCTCGACATACTTCTCCAGCAACGCCGGCTGCGCCGCAATCCGCTTGTACATCTCCGGCTGCGTGAAGCTCGCCTGGTCGATCTCGTTGTGCCCAAAGCGCCGGTAGCAGTTGACGTCGATAACGATGTCAGACCGGAACTCGGCCCTCCAGTCGGCGGCGAGCTTGCAGAGGAACACGACCGCCTCCGAGTCGTCCCCGTTGACGTGGAAGATCGGGGCTTCGATGTACTTGGCCAGGTCGGAGCAGTACGGCGTGGACCGGGAGTCGGGGGAATCGGTCGTGAAGCCGATCTGGTTGTTCACCATGAGCCGCACCGTCCCGCCGACTTCGTACCCCTTCAACGCGGACAGATTTAGAGTCTCGTACACGGGGCCTTGCCCAGAGAACGCCGCGTCGCCATGCAGCGCCATGAACATGACCTTGGACTGGTCCACATCCCCCTTGGTCTCCTGCACAGCCTTCGCCTTGCCCTGCGCAACCGGATCAACGGCCTCGAGATGCGACGGGTTAGGCAGCATCTCCACCCCCACCACACCCCCGCCCGCCGTCGCCCTCTCGCCCTCCATTCCGAAGTGATACTTCACATCACCCGTCTGTCCGCCCTCCGTATCAAATTTCTCCGTACCCGCAAACTGCCGGAAGAGCGTCTCAAAGTCCTTGCCATAGACAGTGCTCATGACGTTCATCCGCCCGCGGTGGCAGCTCCCGATGACGATGTCCCTCACGCCATGGACGTCAGCGCAGCGATCCATCAGCGCCGCGAGGCCCGGGGCAAGACCCTCTGCGCCGTCGAGGCCGAAGCGCTTCTCGTTGGGGAACTTGGTGGCGAGGAAGCGCTCGAGGGAGGTCGCCCAGATGAGGGTGTCGAGGATGCGCTGCTTCTCGGCAGGGGAGGGAGTGGAGGCGTGATATGTCTCGACTCGTTGGCGGATCCAGGCGCGTTTGGTGGGGTCGGAGATGTGGTGGTACTCGACGCCAAAGGAGCCGGAGTAGATCTTCTCGCACGTGGCGATTATGTCCCGGAGAGGCATGGATTTGGTGCTGTTGGCGAGGTGGGGAAAAAGTTCTGGGCCAAGGGGGATCTCGCGGTCGAGGTCGGCTGTGGTGAAGCCGTACTTACTGAGGTTCGAGGAGCTAGGGAGGTCAGGGTGAGCGCGGATTGTGGCGTTGCCGACGTCTTCCAGGGGGTTGATCTTTGCTTTGGTGTGGCCGTATTCTTGGAACGCTCGTGCAATGGTTTGGGCTTTGAGATAGTTCACCGCATCAATACTCCCTTCCACGCTGATGACCGGTGTATCTTCTGTATACCGGCTTGACATCAAGCCTGGCGGGGGTCTGAACGCTTGCGTGGACGGCACTGCGGGGTCCTCCATGTTGCGGAAGTAAGTGTGCCAGGAGATGTGGACATCTTTGGGGTTGGCCTTCCATGCTAGATACATCTCGTCGACGTAGTTAGCCGCGCCGCCTTGAAGAAAGGAGTCGATTGGGCTCTGGAGACGAATTCCCGTCAGTAATGCGTCAAGATACGGTCATTTTGTAAAAGACAGTCTTACAGGAGGCGCGCTGAGGTCGACAGCTTCCGCTCCCGTGGCATATGACCTGCCCTTCACCGGCAAAAGGGCGCGTACTCCGCTGGAAAAGCATGCTTGCTGTGACTTGGGGACGAATTTCGTCTGCGACGGGCGATGGCGCCTCACGCAGGCTGAGCTTGTCCTTTGAGGTGCTGCAAGCGCCTTTACGGCCTCGCATCGTGAGGCACATCTGAGTGACCGGAGCATGATGAAAGATGCTCAAGATGTGTCAGTCAAAAAATATGTCAGGGTCCCGGGAGATCTTTGAAGTTTTCTTTTGCTCAGTGACATGGGGAATCAAAGCTGGATCTCCAAGTCAACCAGATATCGGGAGTATGGCAATTCCATGGATGAATGTGAAAGAATGCGCAAGCTTCAACGGTGAAGTTGATAGATGCCGTCACTCGCTGGGAAAGATACGGCCCCCGGGAATCGTCAGTGACATTTCGCGGGACTGTCCATTGTCGGACCGAGGTCGGCTACTTGGGTATCAAGAGACCGACACTGAATGCGAATTTGATAGTTTCGCCATTGCTCTCCGGCCTTCGTACTTTCCCATACATCAGTCGCCGGGCGTTGTCGGTGGAGGACCGGTGGACTGGTTGATGTTGGTGTAGGATGTGGTCCCCGGATGTTGGAGCCGAGACTGGCGGTCCACCGGGACCAGTTCCCACGGCACCAGCCAGAAAGGCGACCGGCGTGGAGGCGGAGCGGGCAAGTCAAGTTGAGGCGCAAAGCCTCCCCGCATTGAAGAACGACCCCAATCTTTACTTGGCATTCACGGTGGGGTTTTGGAGTGGACAGCAAATCTTGAACGGCAGGGGCATATGGATGGTGCAGATTGCAAACCGAACTTGTACAACAGTTCAACTGTGCCAGTGTCTTCGGGAAACAGGGGGAAATGGGTCTGAACCAGGATAACGCTGGGCATTGGATTCTTCCAATTATCTACGACCAGACCTTCTATGATGCAGCAGTGTACGCCTCTCCGATGCCAATGCCAGGCAATGCTATCCCGCCCAGGTACAAAGAAAAGTTTACAGTTATAACACGGGACGCGCAGCCAGCCAGCCAGCCTCCCTCCACCAGCTGTTGTGCTATGTACCTACTCCCCTGGCTTCTATACGCAGCAGATTAGGCCAGGAGGAGTCTGGCGGGGTCCTCGATGTAGCTCTTGACGACGTTCAAGAAGGTGACGGCCTCGCGGCCGTCGATGAGGCGGTGGTCGTAGGTGACGGTGATGTACATCATGGGGCGGATCTCGAGCTTGCCGTTGACGACGACGGGGCGCTCCTTGATTCCGTTCATGTTGAAGACGGCGGCCTGGGGGTAGTTGATGACGGGGGTGCCGAAGAGGGAGCCGAAGATGCCGGGGTTGGAGATGGAGAAGTTGCCGCCCTCGAGGTCGGGCATGGTGAGCTTGCCGTCGCGAGCCTGTAATCATGTTGTTAGCGTCTTGTCATGTTTTTGAGTGTGAGTGCAAGAGGCTTACCTTGGCGGCGAGCTCAGCAACGCCGCGCTCAATGCCGATAATGTCGAGGCTTTCAACGTTGCGCAGCACGGGAGTGATCAGACCCTTGGGGGCAGACACGGCGATGCTGATGTCGACGTAGTCACGGTAGGTGATGACCTCCTTATCAGTGTCGATGGAGGCGTTGAGCTGGGGGACCTGCTGGGCAGCCAGGCAAGTGGCCTTGGTGAAGGCACCCATGTATCCCAGCCTGACGCCGTGGCGCTTCATGACGTCCTCCTTGTTGCGCGCACGCCACTCCATCAGAGCGGACATGTCGACCTCGTTGATGGTGGTCAGGGAAGCGGTCATGTTCTGGGACTGCTTGAGCTTGGCGGCGATGGTCTTGCGCATGCGCGTCATCTTCTCAACACGCTCGCCGCGAGAGAAGAGGCCGGCGGCGCCGAAGGGGGCAGCCTGGGGAGCGGGAGCAGCCTCGGCGGGCTTCTTCTCCTGCTTAGGAGCGGGAGCGGGCTTGCTCTCCTCCTTCTTGGGAGCCTCGGGCTCCTTCTTCTGCTCCTGGGCGGGAGCGGAAGCTGCCTCGGAGGACTCGGCAGGCTTGCTGGCCTCGGGCTTGGGCTCCTCCTTCTTGGGCGCAGGCTTCTCGCCCTCAGGGGCGGCGCCGGTCTCGACGCGCGCGAGCTTCTGTCCAACCTCGACGGTGTCGCCCTCGGCGACGAAGAGCTCGACAATGGTTCCCTCCTCGGAGGCGTTGACGGCAACGTCGATCTTGTCGGTCTCGATGCTAGCGACTTCCTCATCGACCTCGACACGGTCACCGACCTGCTTCGACAGAGAGGCAATGGTGCCCTCGGTGATGGACTCGGCCATGGGAGGGACGACGATGGTCATCTCGCCATGCTGGATGCGGGTGGAGGAGAAGGAGCGGTATTGCGACGAGGTCAGCGCCGGGTAGGAAGCTCGGGGTATCGTTGTCGTGGTGATGGATCGGACGGCGGTCGTTTTTGAGGCGACGTTGGGGGAGATGTGAAGGCGGGCTGCGCCGGCGATTCTGGACGTCGTGGAGGGCCTGGCCAGGCGGCCGGCGGTCTGGAGCTGGGAGCGCATCATCATGGAGGTTGAAGGTTGAATGAGCGACTCCTCAAGATCAGGGGTGCATCGAGGGGCGGGTTGGGAGAGGTGTTGAACGTGTTGGTGACTGTGTTGCGAACGAGAGGGTCCGGAAACGAAGCAAAATTGGCGAGGCAAAATTGGGCAAAGAGCTCTGCCGTGACGGGTGACAGAATGCGCCGCCGCTTTACTGGGGGTAGCTCCTTCCTACCTGAACTGTTTTGGGACCTTGTGACCCTGCTAAACATAGCAGTGCCAAGCTTAGAAGGTCCTTGTGATCACAAATGCAGCCTCTATCAATTCATGAACTAACTCTACGATTTTTCCACCATTAAATATCATCATCCATAGGTACCATTTGCTTCTTCTACTACTATTCTCTCTTTCTGTTTGCTTTAACAAGGTCGAATTTCCTTAAAGCAGCCCGCCGTTGTGGGAAGAAATCGGAAGCTCCGTGGCGCCGGCTGGCCCCTGCTTTCAAAAGACGTTGCGTCATTGGCCAATCGCCCTTTCGCTTCCGAGATTTTGACAGCGGCCGGAGGCAGGGTACGTACCGCCCCGTCTTCAAGCCCGCCAACCTGCAGGGGTTTTCGGCTTCTCTTACCTCATCCCTTACCCGGCCAGACGGCTTCTTACCCTCCGACCATCCACTTTCAGGGGCCGTTTGTTGTTTATCTTCGGTAAATCGTTTGTACGCGGTGGGGTTTTCGCGTCTTAGTCATCAATCATCAGCGGGTCCTCAGCACGTTTTTGGTCAAAAATAGGTTTCGGCCGCAACATCCGACGCTTACTTTTTCGTGCCTGCATCGGATGCATCCGATTTGACGAATTGTTGTGATCAACACGAACTTGACCGCGACGCTGAACAACTTCATCATATCTGCGCCAAGGCAGGCGTCGTTGTTGCCCAGCATGGAATCCAGACAGATCTCTCCGCTGGCTGGGTAGTATTTATAAGCACATTCTTTTGGACCATCTTCTCACCAAATCCCTACGCGCCGTTGAAGTATTAGTATCTGCATCAGGCGGCTAAATTCTCACTTCAACACCAGGAATAATTCTTTCTCCCAATGTTGTGAAAAGACACAAACAAGAACAGAAACCGAAATAGTGACCAATTGCGAATAAGGCAACTCTGATTTGCTCCTAAGGGAACACGAGGGTCATTTCTCCTAAAACTAAATGCTGGAGGCTTGGTCTTCTCAGCTTGCAGCAGGGAGTTTACAGGTTGTATCTGAACGCCTTGTCCTCCACATCCGTCAAGTCTGAATCGACGGCCACGCCCATCTGCACCGCCTGTTCGCCTCCATCATGTCCGCCAACCATGTACTCATAACGCCCCTCACCAGCAAGTACGTCTCTCTTGGCATTCTCCTTCTTGATCGCGAACCCATACACCGCGTACGTCACGATCAACGCGACCCAGCTGGCGATACTGAGGATGCAGCCCTTGGTGTACCTCGGCGCGTCTGACTCCGTCCACGCCTGCGGGGAGACGATGCATCCAATGCAGTACACGATGAAGAACCCGGCACTGACCACGCTCTTCTTGGTGTTGCCCTTAACGTTCGACGCCATCATAGCCGCTGATGAGCTGAGGAGCGAGCTGCAGCAGGCGGCGAGCCAAGTGCTCGCCACGATGCCCCATTCGTAGCCTTTCGCCGGAAGCGCGAGCAGCATCGTGGAGCCTAGCAAAGGGACCAGACACAGACCCATGGAAGTGTAGACTCGGGTGCCGGGAAAGAACCTTGGCACAAGGGCGGCCACCCAGATCGTGACGAAGCTGATGGCACCGCCGGGCAGGCCAACTAGCATGGTCTGGAAGGGCGAGTATCCAAATCCGTTGACGACAAGCGATGAGAACTGTTCAAAGTCAGCCACAGCTCTTACCCAAAATTCGCAAAACTTACCTTAAGAATTGGCGTCGTCAATGTGATACAAAGCGCCATCATGAAATACATCCACACCATAGGCTGCTTCAACGCCTCCGTCATCTGCTTCCCATTAAACTCCGCCCGATCCCTCGTCCCACGATCCACCGCCAACCGCAACGTCGCCACCTTCCTCTCCCTCTCATTCAAAAACCACGCCGTCGTCGTATCCCGCGGCATCAGCACACAAAACACCACACCGCACGCCGCCGTCAACCCTCCACTAAGCAAAAACATCGCCCGCCACTTCTCAATAACCATCTCCTTCGCGCCGCCGATGCCGTACATCATCAGCGCGCCGAGGATCTGGCTCACGCCCGACATGGACACCCACGTTGCCACGCGGATCGGGTGCTCGCGGCGGCGGTACCAGTTGGACGTGATGATGATGAAGGCCGGGGAGACGGCGCCTTCCGCGAAGCCGAGGAAGAAGCGCGCGGCGGCGAGGGTGTGGAAGTCGCGCGTTGCGCCGAGCGTCATTTCGACGCCGCCCCAGACGATGATTGTTACCCCGACGAAGAGGGTGATGGGTAGCCGGGACATGAGGTAGGCGGCGGGGTACTCGGAGCAGAGCTGGCCGAAGTAGAAGAGGGAGATGACCCAGGAGAAGTCCTGTCCTGTGAGGCGGAGGTCTTTGCGGAGGCCGAAGACGGAGGCGTAGTTGATGGATTGTTTGTCGAGGTCTGTTGAAACTCGTTGTTAGCAAGAATGGCAGAGAACGTAGTTGCCAAAGGGCGTAATACATTGGAAGAAATAGACGAAAGCCATCAGAGGCATCAGAACTCTGTCGAGTTTCCGGACCAAAGCGCGTTCCTCTTCGGGGCTGATTTGCTCAAAGGCCACGTGCTCTTCATCTTGTTTCTTCGTCATCTCGAGCTCCTCAGCCGTTGCGGCGAGCTGAGCATCGTCCGGCTTGGTTGCCATTGTTTTGTTACGGTGAAGTTTCGAATTGATGTTGTTTCACAAGGTTGTCTAATGCGGTGGGTTGTGGACTTCAGGGTGCGCGGCTTGTGGAAAGTTTTAACGACGTCCTCACCAACGAAACCTGGGAGGTGTGAAGACCAAAACTCCGAGTTTGAAAGAGCTGGACCTGTTATATACCTGATGGAGTTGTCGAGCGGGTCATAGACAAAACGGCAACTTGGTATGCTCAGAGACCCCTAAACCCCGGATCTGTACAACGCGGGGGGTTGCCCCAGGTCTCTCCGCACATCCGGGGAAGTAGCCGCGCCCACGGAACTAGCCAAGAACTGGCATGAGTCTTCGTCGCTTGTTCTTTCTGGGGTAAGTGTGGAGGAAGTCTGGAGATTGGTGTCGCTTGTTGAAGCCGAAGCTATTCCATGGTACGTGGCTGTTTTCGGTCATGATATCCGAGGTGTCAGGAGCCACAACGAGAGCGGTAACACATTTTGTCGTAGTGGCGTATCCCTTGTCCCCACGTCTTAAGCGAACGAATGCGAACTCATACCTAGGATGAGCTCAAGCCCGCTGGGCAGTGTGAGCCATGGTGAACAGTCTGGAAGATACCTGAGAACACCATCGTGCAGCGTCAATGCAACGTCAACATCCCCAACTAATTCAGAATTACGTTCTCAAGGCCGGGAGCCTTTTATAATCGTACTAATCCCAGACTGTCTGGCATAAACATAGTGCAAACGAGCATCCATTTGAAAGCTGTGAAGATACATGACTTTCACCCAAACCATTGTTGCATGGATCATTCATGGCTAAGTACACTCCAGAACACCTGAAACCATTTCCGAGCCTTCTGACCTTGAATACCGGGATCTTTGCTGCTGCTGAACTAACGAAGGGGAGACAAGCCCGTAAAGCCTTCCGTCAGCGTCTGCAACTATGGCAGACAATCACAGTGACGGACGTTGTTAATGACATGACGTCGTTAATGACATGGTCATACGGGTACTCAACGAGAATCTGAATGATCTAGCACCTAGGCTTGTGAAACGCAGCTCGATGAAATACTATCTTGTACCCAATCCAATTGAATCCTTAGCCATCGAAGATCCGGAGTCATGAGCTAGGGATGTACCAGAAGCACGTGACTCACTTTCGCCAGCAGACTGATAGTGGCTCAATCTTTGAAGCTCTAGTGATGATCATAAGTATCATGCATGAAGCCCAAGCAGCGTATGGATATAAGTAAGGAAGCGATTCGCGCAGGATGAAAAGATACTCCGGCAAAGGTAAAGGACTGCTCTTGCAGTAACCGGTGCCGGAAAATCAACATACCGTGCCGCCAGAATAGTCAGACCAGTGGAAGCAGCGATCATGCAGAAGCTGTGGGGCAAAGAAACAACGCATATTCACATGACCAATGGCGGTCTCTGGTGAAGCGCCAGCCTGATTTCTTGTCACACGCAGAGTCGGGCAAACGGACGTGGCATTGCATCCCACACATTATTCCTCCATAACCATAGGAACACCGTGCTCCCTGTGAGGCAAACGTCTCTGACGGCGACAGACCTCAAGTGAACCAGTATGGTGCGTCAAACTCAGACTCTCCGTCGCGAGGACTTCCAGATCGCAGTCATTTGTGCGGTAAGCTGCGAGTACGACGCTGTGACCTTCATATTTGACGAGATCTGGGACGGAGCTGAGATTCAGCTGGGAAATGCACCCGGGGACTATAACAAATATAAGATCGGTCGTATCGCAAACCGCAATACCGTCCTACTTCTTCTCCCGGGCATGGGCAAAGTCAACGCCGCAAGCGCAGCGGCTAATCTCCGATCGAGCTTCAATGGAATCGAGCTAGCTATCTTAACCGGAATTTGTGGAGGGGTACCAGGAGTCGGGACCGACACGGAACTTCTGCTTGGAGACGTGGTCATCAGCAGAAGCATCGTGCAATATGACCTGGGACGACTTTATGCGGACAAGTTCGCGACAAAAGATACAATCGAGGACAGCCTTGGGAGGCCCCACGAGAGTGTTCGCTCCCTGACTGCCGTTTTCGCGACAAATTCAGGGCGCAGCATTTTGCAGCACCGAACGAGCCAAGTCCTTCTGGACATTCAGGCTAGGACAACCCAGGAAGGAGGAGTATATCAACGTCCTGCGACATATGAAGATCGCCTTTTTGAGCCGGGATATCTCCATAGACACCATCGTTCTGGTCACTGTGGATGCAGTGAGCTTGGAGCGTGTGACGAAGCAATGCAGGCTTCTTGCGACGAGCTCCAGTGTGATTCGTCATATCTCATGCCTAGGAGTCGCTTCGGGAAGCGCAATCCTTAAGATTTGGAACGTGACCACGGGGCAGAGCCTGAACTTCGTGTGATCGTTGGTCGTCTTGGAACAGGCGACACTGTTATGAAGTCCGGGTTGGATCGTGATAGGATTGCTAGGGAGCAAGAACTCATTGCCTTTGAGATGGAGGGAGCCGGTGTTTGGAACCAATTCCCTTGCATCATCGTCAAGGCAGTCTGTGACTACGCAGACAGTCATAAAAACAAGAACTACCAGAATTTCGCCGCAGCAAGGGCAGCCTCCGCAACAAAGGCTATCCTGGAAGCTTACCCATGCACAGACAATTCAAAGAGATGTAAGCAATTCATTTGAAGTCCACTGAACTCGCTGACAAGGTGTAGCCCTCGCTAGGGTTGCTATCATCTCAGGTAGTAACCGGCAAACACAATCGGAAAATTGGCCAGACGAACGAGCACATGATGAGCACCATAGAAAGCTTCTGGGATTACTTGCCACAGACCATGAAGCACACAAGAACTTCAACGTGAAGAATGTCCGTGGCACGTGCGAGTGGTTTCTCAAGGACCGAAAGTATCACAAGTGGCTCCAAAGCGCTGGATCAAGTATCATCTGGGTCTCTGCAGGTCCTGGCTGTGGGAAGTCCGTGCTAGCACGAGCTCTGATTGACGATGGGCGGCTTTCCACATGCCCTGAAAACCCAACGATCTGCTACTTCTTTTTCAAAGACGGTGACGAGCGCCGCATCAATAGTTACGACGCATTGTCCGCAATCTTGCATCAACTGTTTACCCAACAACAAACTGATTCATTAATCTGCAAGGCGGATAGTGCTTTCAAGAACTACGGAGACACGCTGCGAAGTAACTTTCACCAGCTCTGGAAGATCTTGGTTGATTGCGCGAGTCATTTTGAATCTCGCGAAATTGTCTGTGTGCTCGATGCTTTAGACGAATGCAGTGCACAAGGCCGTCGGGAGATACTTCAAGCGCTCGACTCCGTCGGTAAGGTATATTACTCATCATTGAGGCTCAAGTTTCTCATCACAAGCCGGCCATATGATGATCTGGAAGTGTCGTTTGACAAAATCGCTACTGCGAAATCGTATATTCGATTCGACGGCGATGATAAGTCTGAGGAGGTTCACCGGGAGATTGACCTTGTGATTGATCACAAGGTCAGCGAGTTCGGGAAAGATTTCCGAGACGAACACCGCCAGGCCATTTCAGATCGGCTAAAGGCTATGGAGAACCGCACTTATCTTTGGCTCCATCTTACGCTCAGTATCATTGACGAAAAGCGAAGCGCATACCGCAAGCCCTCGAGCATACAGACACTGCTATCGCGTCTTCCATCTTCCGTCGATGATGCTTACGAGAGGATTCTTAGCCGCAGCCAGAACCAGGAGCAGGCAAAATGCCTTCTCAGCATTATTCTTACTGCCACACGCCCTCTGAGTCTCGAAGAGGTTAATTACGCCCTCACTGCACAGGAAAGGAACTTCAGAAATTTTGAAGCGTTCGAGGATGACATGTGGCCCAGTGACGGTCTTAAAACTACGGTGAAAAACCTTTGTGGCCTATTCATCAATGTCTTCGAGGAGAAAGTTTCGTTTATTCACCAAACGGCGCGTGAATTTCTCACCACGAAAACTGAACCACCAAGCACTTGGAAGGGAAGCTTTGACATGAATTTTGCACACGGAAAGATGTCTATCTCATGCATTCGTGTGTTACCATTGCACGAACTAGCCCCGATTCACTGGTCGGCCGCGGAGTTTCACCATCTGGCGCCACGTTTCATGCGATACGCTGCTCGCAACTGGATACTGCACTACAACTCTCAGGATACTCTAACAAGAAACCAATATGCTCAAGCTGCTCGTGAACTGTGCCGTACCGCATTCGGAGTAGCACCGTTGTGGGCCAGGTATTCAGGGGGAGGCTACGGCGGTGGGGATTATCGGCAACACCTATGGGATTGTACAGATCTCACACTTGCAAGCTGCTTCGGTCTGCTGAAGGTAGTTGAGTGCATTGTCAAGGAAGATAAGATTGATGTCAACTCGGAAGGAGGTTTTTTCGGTACGCCAATCAAGGCTGCAGCTGCAGCGGGCCATTGCGAACTTGTTCAAGCACTAGTTCGCTATGATGCCGATTGCGATACTGGAGGTGGTTTCTTTCAGACAGCTCTCGTAGCTGCTGTGGTTGGAGGACATTCCGAGATAGCAAAATATCTCATCGGCATCGGGAATCGATTCCCTGTTGAATTTTTGATTTCAACTGCACGCAAGGAATTCTACAGATACTCCACGGAGGATCTGATAAGAGACTACGGTGAGGGAATTAAGATCACGAAGGAGGTTATTAAAATTGCAGGAACATACCCTTCTAGCCGAGAGGACAGTGTAATCTTGTTAATGCAGCAGCTCGGACACGCATTCATCACTACGGAGGACATGTTAGAATGCGCAGTTGCAAATCCTGTTTTGGGAGGGAAACTCACTCGTCTCTTTTTGGAAAGAAACGAGGGTTATTCAAGTGTTACGTCGTCAGCTGTTGAGAGTGCAGCGCTTGGAGCTTGTGGAATGGAGACTTTGAAATTGCTCCTGGAGAAGCGTGGGGACGACATTGAGATCACACAAAGAACTATCATCAATGCAGCTAAGAACCAAAGGTGTGGGATAGAAGTCATGGCTTTTTTAATGGAGAAGCGTAGGGAGGAGGTGAAGATAAGTCGAGATGTTATTATGGCTGCAGCTCAGCATGGGTCGGTGAAGACGATGGAGTTCGTCTTGGACGCATACGATGGGGCATTCGAAGTTACAGCGAAACTCATTCTTGCTGTAGCTGAGAATGATGCTAACGGAGAAGACATCATGACTTCTCTGATCAAGAGATACGGCGATGTGGTTGTAATAATCTCGTTGGAGATTATTTTGCTAACAGCAGGGTCTGCGTTTTTCAACGATGCTTTGGTCATATTACTAGGCGATGATGAGATCATCGAAGCTGGTACTATAGTTTTGTCTGTGCATGGGAGGAATGAGGGGCAACTGGATCTTGTCCTGCAAAGTTCGGAAGCCGTGGTGAATATCACGCAAGAAGCTGTTGCGGCCGCAAAAGGGAATCCCCAACTTTTGCTAGAAATTCTTAGGGCAGGCTGGCTCTGATGCTGCCGAAAGAAGTGGTAGGCGAATAAGAAATAGCAGTGAGCCATCAGTAGAACTGACAATGGGAGGAGCTGTAGTGTTTCCAAGATCACATGAAGCGGAACATGGGAAGATGTTTACTACATCATCATCATCAACTGCATAGAATCAAAAGGACCAGAGTGGTGTGGATTATCTTCAGAATGTAAAGTCCCTAGCTATACAGAAAGTAATATTTCTACCATCACCTGAGACGCAACGCTTTTCCCTTTTCGCTGGACACGACGTCACATTTCTTCAACTCTCATAACATTCTGTAGAGGACTTTTCCATATTATAATCTGGCCGAGTTTGAGCGAGTGAGCACCAAGAGCTGCCGGTTGTTACGAAAGATCCGGTCTGCGTCGCAATAAGGTTCTTTGGAGCTAACTTTGTGGAGTTCGTCCCTCCACTAGTACATGACTGGCATCTTGATTTGTCTGAGCTCATGGTGTCCATATGATATTAAGTCCACCGCTTACCAAAAAGTCTGACTCAGGTCTTTCACGGCTGGTTCCCCCACGGGATCTGATTCTCCAGTGCCTCCCAATCCGTCTGCTCAACGCCTGTAAATGAGAAGCCAGGTGTATGGTAAACCCAGTATAAGCTATTCTCTCCTTCCAATGGAATGCTCGCCAAGTCCGCGCCACTGAATCCAAAGCTCTGTTGATCATCATCACCACACGCCACAACCCCACCCACGTCTCCGGATCGCGAACGCGGCCTCTCCATAGAATTGAGTGAAGCTGTGGTCTGCTCAACAACTCCATAGCCGCTCTCGAACGAGAACGGCTTTGCCAACATGTCCGTCAGTGACTGTTGGGGTGTTTGCCCAGTCCCTTGCTGCACAGGTAACGCTAGGTGCACACACATCTGGTCTAGCTCAGCCAGCCGATTGGCTGCTGCGCGGTTCCCCAGACCGACTAGATATCTGAGAATAGATCTGGACCCATCGATTCCCTTGAAACCGAGATTCTTCCCCGGGTTGATAGCCTCGACTAGCACAAAGATGTACCCCACTGAGAAGGTAGCATCCAGATCATGGAAAGCGTTCTTTGCTAGAATCTCTTTCTTTCGGAGTTCTTGGAGAATGACGAGAGTCTTACTGGCTGTCTCGACACATATCTCAGCGAGACGTACTAAAGCTGGGCTGACCTCGTTTCGAGCGCCTTCGCGTTCTGGATCCCGGCTGTTGCGGGCCATATACAGCAGAATGGGTCTGACGGTATGTATGACGGCCTGGTCAAGTCAGTCGGATAGGCACCAGGTCACGTGTGTCAAGACATCTCACCATGTAAACAGATGTATACAGACTCGAACTAGTCCTTGAAGTTGTGGTTGGTGTGTCCATGAACGGACGCCCAGCAACCAGTACGCCTGCTGGTCTGATCTCCATAAAATACTCAGACGGCATCGTCTTCTCGACTTCGTAGAGTGAGTGAAGGATATTCTGTACGTTGTTGATGAAAGTGGTCTCGGGATCGTCTTTCTGAGAGTAGATGGCTACCAGCTCATTAGTACTGAGACCCTGACTTCTGCCTGGCTTCAGAGGGATATACTTGAGGTGATTTTCCCAGTCAGTCTTGCTGTCTTGACGTTGACACCCAATGCTGTTGCTGATGGAAAGCCGAGAATTTCATATGGCGGGGCTGTGGTGATGGCGTAGTCTTCAATGGACATGGGATATCCGCCAGCTGCACATAATCTCCTGGGGCGTTCTCAGCCAACCAATTTCTGCTCAACTCACAGTGGGGACATACCTTTCCTGCATGTAGATAGACCACCAAAGCCTATTTCGATGCACATTATCTGATCGCCTTAGACATGGCGCTGAGTTTGCCCTGTGCATGCCATGGCTGATGGCGAGCCTCAGCGCTGTGTTAGACTACGATGACTCATTGTTAGTAATTGTATTCGTAAAGCTCAATGATCCATCAACTCACATGCAAGTAGGCATCATCTTTCCGGTCGGCAATTTGGAGGTAAAGAGCTGTCAAAGCCATCACCTCGACTCCAACAATACCATGCTTCCTCAAATCACTCAGCAAAGGAGTCCGCTTGACTGCCTCCTGAAAGAACCTCGTCCCTGGAAGATCTCCATTTTCATCATCCCTACTTTGGAGTAGCCTGCCCACAGCAAATACCAAAAGGGCTTCCACAATCCAGATCTCAGTAAGCCTCACATTTGCGCTGGTTTCTTGGTACAGCACGGCGAGGTTGTCCGAGAACGCTCGGACATCAAATAATTGCTGCGAGATGCCAACATTGAAGACGACAGTGTCCAGCATTGCATGCGCCTCCTCTTCGGTGGTCCAAGGACCGATAGCTTCAAGTAAGCCGCGACGGTCAATGTGTGGGAGTGGAGTCACGCCGGTGTTCGTCGAAGGACTCGCGGCGGAACCAGGGTTCGAGCGGGAAACTAGAAGTGTCTTGATTTCGGAGCCGAACGTTTCGGACGAAGAGAGCGCTGATTCCGGAGCAATGGCTGTCGGAGTCAGTATCCGAGGACCGACGACTTGTGCAAATGGATAAATGTGATAGGCCCACTTACCCCTTGCAGTTCGCACTGGTGAGGACGTAGACGCGGGCAAGACCTCCACGGCGCGTATCCTCTGAAACGTGGGGGAGAACGTGGGCTGAGACATTGGAGGGCGGAGATCTTCTGGAGAAAGCAGGCTCACTGAGATGCAAGACTCCTCTTGCGGACCCCCACGCGGGACATGAGGCGTTTCCGCCGCTTCGTCTGGAGGCACATGCCACCCAGGCGATGCTGGCTGTGGTGATGCCGTTCCCGGGGCGGACTTTTCTCGGGTTTGTCGTTCATAGAAGGCGACTTTGTCTTCAAGCTCCCTGACTTGTCTAATTCATCCATGTTTCAAATCAGCCAAGTCTCTCATCGAAGCGCCTCATGTTTGGTCGAGTATGGGAGTAGGAAAAAGGGACCTACGAGACGGAATACAGCTTCCTCTTCTCGGACGCCGCAAACACACAATTCAGCCCGCGCTTCGCACAATACTTGCATGGCCGTTGCCCCGAGCACTTGACCTTCTTGTCGCGGCAAATTCGGCACGCATTGGACGTGCGAGCAGCCTCGGCTTGAGAAGCCGAACGAAAGCGTCTCGCGGCCGGGGCACTGGCGGGCGGGCTGGACGGTTTGCGGGTTCCTCGTCGGGGCGTTGGTTCCGAGTCGACGTCCATGTTTGGCAGGCTTCCTCAAGCTCCGCCGCGCCAAGGAGCGATTGCAGTTCAGATCAGTCTGGGGAAGCGGGTGTTGTGGTTTGTTTTTGTGTGAAAGGGAGACGCATCCGTGGGACTGTTGTCGATGGGACGATGTCGGAAAGTCGCGAGCAGTGGGGCGGAAAGCTTAGAGGCACTAAAAATTGGGGCTGGTAGGGGCTACGAGCTTTGGGAAATTCCCCCTCTGGGAAGATGCGCGACGTCATGAGCCTCCGCTAGAGAGACAGACTCACACAGCAAAGGATGCATATTTGCCATGAATCTCTAAGTTCTTATTTTTTTTTTTTTTTTTTTTTTGTTTTTCCATTGGGGCCCCGCAAAATGGGAGCAATTGGGGCCCCCGCAGAGAAATACGACAGCGACGTATGCCAAAAGGGGTGGGTTGACGCGA